>BGPR01029164.1:0-19455 GCA_013235015.1 Araneus ventricosus | reverse complement strand
TACTGGCGAGCATTTCTTTCTCTCAACTGCCTTCGTAATTGTAACGACAGTGTTTCAATCAAGCAAACCACCTGTCTATTTCTCTGAGTTTCTGACATGACCAGCTGCCACCGTGAAACTCGACTGGCCTTTTCTGACTTTATGCATCGCCGCATCAACAGTTCCGCTTTAATTTGTTACCTGACGCCTCGCCTGTGCACCCTACCATGACCCAAAGTGTGGACTACGAAAGACGATTAGATTGGGTTGCCATAATTTTTCTTTATTATAAAATGAATAGCGGAGGTGTTAGTAATTTTCGAATACTTCTTTTAAAACTCTGGAACGTCACTTATTTGTCCCTTTAGTCAAACATGGAATCATTTCGACTGACTCTTGCTCTAGATGTGACTTTTTTGGACATTATTGGAAGTATCTTGAACTCAAACTTAGCAATAACAACTTTTATTTATTAAAATATTTTTTATATACTATTACTGTATATAATTATTTCTTTTTTCTAGAACTATTTAAATAAATAATCCATCATTTTCAAGCTGCAACATGAGGGAAATAATGTAAGGTTGTCAAGCAGTGATATTTCGGTTCGACTCCCTTTTTATTTGAACCAATATATGTTAACAAACGAATACAATGATTAAAGAAATGTCGGTCTCCCCTTGCTCCCTTCTTTTTTGCTACAGCCTTAGCTGAACGGAATATCTACATCTGCCCGCGTGATATTAAGTAGCTGATTGCCTGTTTGGCACAATAAATTCAGAACCAAGTTTCCAGGCTAACATATTAACTATAAAGTATTTAGATTAACGATGTTGACAATAGCTTAAAGTAGCTCGAGTAAGATTTTGGGCAACTTCTTTTCATACTTTGTTTAAAAGACTGTTTATAATTTCTTCTTTGTGGATAAAGGTTTTTGTTTCCAATATATTCCGTCAGTAATGGGTTCCAGGCCATAGAAATTAATATTAGAATTTAGACCTTAAGTCTTTTTCCTCTACAGAAAACCTATTCAAGTTTTGAATCTGCATGGATGAATAGCCTCTGAAGTCATCCACGGATTCTCACTTCTTATCGTTGTCTGCTATTATTTTTTATATATTCTTAACTCTACAATTAAAAATTTTATTAGTATTTTACATATTTATTCTGACTGGTACATTCTTACGTCATTTTAGGCCAAAACGAAGACAATTTGCGTCGTCATGTCCATCTCTCCATGGTTCTCACCTACTCTGGTCTACCAGGCCACTTGGGCTCAACATTTAGGCCCGGTGCACACTAGCCGATTCGTGTCGTTGAAGCTATAAAAATAACAATAGTAACCCACATGCCCCTGTGGAGACACGCAGGGGAATGGGGATACTAACTTCATCGGTAAAATCATGCGCCGTCATATTTGCTTGGGACACAGGGGACAATAAAGGTCTTTCTCTACGTTCCTGGGCTCTTTTGGGCGATGATCTTGTGGTTCACAGAAAGAGTATCCTTTTGTTCAATCGGACTCACATGGAGTCAATGACCCAAAGACTTTGAAAAAAATCATCTCTACTGCTGACCTGAAGGTGATAGAGACCTACGCAATCCACCACCTGGTGGTGAACTTTGTTTCTGAGATTGGACGGTTCCGGGTTTCTGCAGCATCAATTTGTCAAAAGATCTTGGGCCTACATTTCTAAATATGACGTCAGTGTCGGAACGTCCCTTTCATGGTGTGGCGAGAAATGATGTAGAGAGGTAGACTGACTGTCATTGTCTTCCCCCCATCTGACCATGTGGTTGAAATTTACAGAAGCGGTAAAAAATATCACTCCTTGTATCAAAACGGTACGTTAATACAAAACTACAATAAACTAAATATAACTTGCATTAGGTGTCTGGAGAAACTCTTACAACAACAACAAACAGGCACATTTAAAACTAACTACAACGGAAAACTGTTGCAAGGGCTTTGAATAAAGTTAACAGACCCATGGAGACATAAGAAAAGCAGGAGTTTATGGTCTGCGCAATCTTATAAATTTATCAATTGAATAAATGAGGCTGTTTAATTAGGAGTCCGCTGCCATTCTGATGCTTTTGGATGAAAGGATAAACAATAGATGAGGTTGAGTTTAAATGACCAATTCCTATTTTTCGGTTAACCAGTGAAACTAATTACTGAAGCCAATAGATGAGTGTTTTCCTGAAGAAGTGTTATTAAACCAGGGAGATGAAATCATACTTTTGATACGCTTGTTCTAGCAAAATATGTGGGTTCCTTTTCTTCGCTTCTTACTTTCTCGTTTGGACGAGTTTTCTGGTTTGTTTACATGCCTGCAATACGTATTTCCGGTGTAATGCTACACTGTAAAAAACATCCGTTTTTTTCCCGGACTTTTTCCGTATATTTGACGGTTTAAAGCTGTTTTGTTGACAAAACGGTTTTTCACCGTTTTCCGCTCCAGCCATAAACGGTTTAAAACCGTCAGTTCAAATTCTATTTTTTGTCAGACGGTATTGTTTTCCGTGCGATAACTTTCCCTTTACTTAAATGTAATTTTATTGCATTCATTTCGTGTTTTTAATAGAGTTCCATCTCCGCTATTGTTTACACATGTTGCAGTAACCTGTTGTCACTCATGAAAGCTAACCTTAAAACATGTGTTCTGGCAATAGTTGATATTTACACCACTAAGTGGCGCCACTAGAGCTATAGTGACTTTAAAATTCAAATAGATTATTTTTACTTCATTTTTTGAAGTCTCCGGTGGTCTAATGGTTAGAGCGACTGCCTTTTATTTCTATGAACGCGGTTTCGATCCCCTGCTCGGAGGTGTTAGAAATTTTGTCACCATCTTGCATCGAAATCGTCCAAGTAAGTTCAATTAAAAATTATATTAATTAAACTAATTGAAATTAATAATTAAGCCTTGATTAATTAATATTCTTAATTGATAATATACATCAGCACATTTCAACTCAACTCGAACAGAAGGAGAAAAACAACTCAACTCAGTCGATGACGTCACTTACTTCGATGACTTAATTTTTACGGAGAAAACTTGATTTCATACGGTAAAAAACCGTTGTGACTACGGATTTACTTCGTAACTTTTACGGTTTTGCACAACCAACCCAGCTGCCGGTTTAAAACCGTAAATTTTACGGGATTTTTTTACAGTGTAAGTCAATGGATCTTCAAAGCGGAAGTCCAACATGCAAGCAGATAAAGTCAAGTTTTTTAATGTAAGTAAACAAACCAGAAAACTCGTCCATACGAGATATACAAAAAGAAGGCATTGTAATCGTCAAAAAAAATTCGAACTCGAGATGTTGATGAATCTCCACGTTTTAGACCTCTCTGAGTCCAAAAAACACAATTTTGGAATTATGTCTGTGTGTCTGGGAACACGATAACTCGAAAACTATTAAAGCTGGAGAGATGAAATTTGGTATATGATCTTTAAACAAAATTTGTAAGTTTCTATCAAAGTTTGGATGAAATCCGTCGAAGGGTTGACTGTCTGTCGCTCTGCATAATCGCATGCTTATGAAGACGATAATTCCTGAATGCAACGAGTTATGTAAACGAAATTGGATATGCGATCTTTTCATCTTAATTATAGATCTGTATCCAATTTTGGTTTCAGTCGGTCGAAAAAAAGGCGGTCAAATTGCATATTCGGTTTCTTCACCATTATATGACGCAAAAAAAAGGGCGCGACCACTGGCGCGTTTTTCCCACCTGTTCTAGGGAATGTAGCCTGTTACTACCGCTTGGCGCATTTTCCCCCAACCCGCTTTAGGGCGTATGCGAGAAAGTTTCGGTTAGACCACCCCCGCAGGTTTATGTCTGAATTCCTTTTTTGAATTAGACATTTAGAGCATACATAATTGTCATAGGATCGTCCTTATCATGCTAGAATATAAATATAGGTATTGTGAATTACCAAAATGACTAAGACGCGACTCCTTTACTACATTATGATATTTTAAATAACAGTATAATCGCCTCATTATATGAATTAAATGCTTTAGTTTTATGCTTAACTGTCTTATAGGAACGCCATCATATTAGAATGTGGATGCATATGTTATGAATCCACCAAAACAAACTAGAACATGCGACTATTTTACCACATTAGGATTTTTTTTTAATTCGCCTCATTATATGAATTATATGCTTTTGTTTAATACATACTTGCCATGTATAAGGTAGAACTATCCGTAAGTTATCATGTAAGGATATGTCCGAATCCGTCATTACGACTGAGAAAACATGACTTTTATTGTATTATGATTTTTTTTAATACTGGAGTATATTCATGTTTTTAGAAATTCAACCACAAAAACTCAAATTTAAAAAAAAAACTAATTGTTAATTGAGGAAGGCTTCAAATATAGAATTTAGGATAATTTTATTGCCGATTAAAATTGCATTATTTCTGATAACTGGATGGATTTCTTTATCATAATCATCCGAAACAAGACATGGCAGTTAAGAAATCTCCTAGGAGCACGTTATATCTGAAGTTGAAGGTCAAACGTCCTTCCGCTAATGTGGTGAGGAAGTTTGGAACGGGGGTATAGACTCAGATGTCGTCCTCGTCATCCGAACACGTTCAAACTTACGAGATCCATCCCAAAATCTCTCATACTACTTCAAAACGGGTGTTGATGTAACTAATCTAATCTAATAAGTCCCCTAAGATCGGGGTGCTGGACAGCAGTGACCCCCTTTGTGCCTCCCCCTTCTCCCCATTCTGGGTCACTGCTGCTCCAAGCATATCCATGAATGAAAACAGCATCCAGAATATCCTACTGTATTACCGCCACGAGAAAAACCCCAGACACCAGACATGCCTGTGGCGGGCGTTAGGGAAACGGGATATTCCACTGCATTTTGGGGGTGAAGGAAAGTCTTTATTTCATTTGGCGCAGATAGAACAGACGGAACTCTCGTGTCGCTTTGTACTACGGTCGAAAACGAATTCTCGCCTTACGAAGTGGGATTAATTCGCCAAATGTTGCGGTTGATTTTATACCCGTTTACCTCCTTTCTTCGACTCGTCTTCTTGCGGCAACCCTGTCCAGGGTTTTTCTCCTGGCGGTAGGACAGTACCATTCATCACTTTTATTCATCGGAGCTTTACTGTTAGAGCTTCATTCTTTTAAGACTTCATCAAGCCAAAATAATGGTTTGGCGGTAGTTAAGCAATGCTAACAGGAAGTGGATCCCGAAACTTCAATTTTTTCGCAGTTTTAATTAATTTGCAATTTCTGTGAATTACTCTTTCTACATTTTGAATCAATAATGGTTTGTCAGTATTTTTTCCGCTTAATATGACATACTTCTTTGGCCTATTTCCGCCTTTGTTACAACGCAATAACAAAAGCATAGGGCACTAATTATTTATCACCATATAGAACAATATCTGCGCTTTCGACATCAACGATAAGTAACGAGAGGATGTTCGGAATAACTCGCAACTCTCAGAAATAAGTGATTAGTTGACCGGAAAAGGAGTGAAAGCTCATTATTCGTTCCGGTTATTAAGGGGCTACTTAAAACGATGGAAAGCGGAAATAACATTGTTACAACAACACCAAGAAAATCAGTTCCCCGACGGGAATGATAGTGCTATTAAGAGAAGTTCGTATTTGAATTGAATGACTCACACACCAGTGTTTCTCACCGGATCAAACCAGAACTTCTGAAACTATAATTTTTGACCCCGAATGTGGTCGCAAAAACATTTGTTATAAGAATTCTAAGAAAATCAATCCCCCGACGGGAATGACAGTGCTATTAAGAGAAGTTCGTATTTGAATGACTCGCACACCAGTGTTCCTCACCGGATCAAACCAGAACTTCTGAAACTATAATTTTTGATCCCGAATGTGGTCGCAAAAACATTTGTTCTAAGAATTCTAAGAAAATGAATCCCCGGACGGGAATGATAGTGCTATTAAGAGAAGTTCGTATTTGAATGACTCGCACACCAGTGTTTTCTCCACCAGTTCAAGACCAGCAGAACTGTCGTAACAATAATTTTTGATCCCAGAATGGCACTTAAAAAGCATTTATTCTAAAATTCTAAGAAAATCTATCCCCGAGCAGGAATGATGTTATTTTGTAATAGAAGTCAATTGACATATTCAATGACTCCACACAGTGTTTCTCCCAGTTTCAAACCAGATCTTCGGAGTATATTTTGACAGCCCGATGTGGCCGCAAAGCATTTGTTCTCAAATTCTAGAAAATAGAATCCCCGGACTGGGAATGATAGTGCTATTAAGAGAGATCGTATTTGAATGACTCCTACACCAGTGTTCCCTCCATGTTCAAACCAAGAACTTCGAAACCATAATTTTTGAACGAATGTGGTCTACAAAAACATTTTGTTATAAAATTCTAAGAAATAAATCCCCGACAGGATGTTGGTGCTATTAAGAAAGTTCGTTGATTTGAAACTCTGCACTGTTTTCTCACCAGTTCAAACAGAACCACAACTATAACTTTGTACGAAGATAAGTGGTCGAAACACATTTTTTTATTCAGAGACTAAATCAACCCCCCCCGACGAGGAATGAATGTACATTAGACAGAACTCCAGAAATTTTCAATCTCGTAAAACAAACGACGATGCCAGGCACTAATGGAGACTACACAAACTAGGTATAAAACGTGATTCACTTCACAGATATACTGTGGATATTTTTGGAACGCGAAGAAAATCTACATCCAAAATCTGATAAATCATGGCAAAGACTTGTGGTGGTTACAAATTCCGTCTGGAAATAAATCGGAACGAAAAAGATAACAAGAACAATGCCTTACTTGATTGAAACCTCTCGCTCGAGGATATCATAAATTAAAATCTGCTGTCTGGGAAATAGAAGAGGCGATTGACATGGCAGCTGTAGGGCAAAAGATAGTCTACCCCGGAGAATCTTCGTTCAATGATAGCATCTTTTAAATACAAGTGAATGGCGTGACCTGTATTTCCGTTAAAATGGTGGAGAAGTGCGACTTGGACAAATGGCATGCTATTCTTCAAGTGAATAGCCGGCATCTGACACAGAAGCAGATAACTTTATAAACATACGTCGCATCGCAATCCAGATGGAAATGAGATGTACATTTCGAATTTCGTCTAGATTTCTACACCTAGTAGCCTGCCACAGCAGTTGATGGAATATTCCTTTCTCTACTATTAATGATAAATGATTTTATAGATTGGATGCTATCTATATATTAACTGATGAGGGCACTTCACAAATAAACGCGATAATGAAATAATACGAATATGTAATCTGAATGTTGAGACATTACCGAATCTGAGAGATGAATAATGCGACTCTTTATATTTTTTCCCTCTAAAGCAGGATATCTGCTAATTTTAGGTAATGTGTATTCATCAAACGGCTGCATTTTTTTTCCAGTTTTTTATTTATCAGTGAAAAGAACAGGGAATGAACATGTGAAAATAGATAGGTAGGCAATCTTGTATTTTTCTGAGAAAAATTTTTTTGCTTCAAAACATATTTGAGTTGATTTCAAATAAGAATAGAAATTCTTGCCAGAGATTAAATTACAATTATCTTTTAGAAGTAAATTAACATTGCTTTAAGAATTTCGACTTGCGTATACTTTTCTCTCGACTACTACTTATTCATAAGAGAAAAAGACCCTTTCCTTAATTTCTGGAACCAAAGGAATATACTCAATAATTATTCGAAAGTTCGCATGATTCAGGTGTTGGAGTAAAAGTGTTTTTTTGAGCAATTCTGCTCAAGCAATTTTTAGTTAAAACAATTTCCACTCTCACTTTTTTTTACGTTAGCAATAAATTTAAAAATAAATTACGAGCTAGCGAACTCTGACCGATTTGCATATGTGTAGCAATATAGCTAGGAGTTGCCATAATTACCAAGCATTAATTTTGGTGTGAATTTAATGAACGTGAAAAGTAGATGGGTCATGGCTTATTTTATCAGATAAAAACAAAATCAATAAAGTTTAAACAATTTAATAACGCAGACGTAGAGATAATAAAAGATGCGGATAATCCTTTTTAAGACCAGTCATATTTTAAAGTTGATTTACTTTCTTAATTAGATCATTTCTTCTTTTACAATTCTCAAAACTGGGCGCAAGCCATTTAAAATTAAAATGACGCAGGTTTAGGGGAGAAGCCAGGACAGATAGTAATACGGGACTGAGTAGAGTAGAATACTGTAAGTCCAATATGCAGACGTATGGTAACTCTAGAAAACAAAGAGAAAGTATTGTAATCATAAAAATTAGAACTCGAGATTTTGACGAATCTCCACATTTTAGACCTCCCCGAGTCCGAAAAGAAATGCAATTTTAGAATTATGTATCTGGAACATTAACTCCAAAATGTAGAGGCTACGAGATTAAATTTGGTATGTGATCCTTACACATAATTTGTAGGTTTTATCAAATTTTTGGTAAAATCTGTTTACAGTCTGTCATCACGTTCATGAACACTACTCTAATCAAACGCTATATATATACATGGATAACATTTTCGTACACAGTTTTATAATCAGGAATATAAGTCCTTATCAAATTTTTGGGCAAATCCGTCAAAAGTTTGATTGTCTGTCGGTCTGTATAATCGCGTACTTCTAAACATTTATAACTCGTAAAACCGCACGTAAATAAAATTGCTATGGAACCTGCTAGCATTGTTGTATATCCGTCAATTTTCATTTTAATCGGTCGAAAAAAAGTTATTCCGTCATATTTGTCTTTCTCATCACTAATGACTTGGCCGTTATTTCGTTATTACGCGATTCTTGCGCTAATCCTTTCCGCTTCTGCACCACACCTTTCTTCTGACTTCAGCTTTCAAAGCTTTTTTTGCTTTCTCGTATACAGTACACAAGAAAGTATTATGATCATCAAAGAATTCAGTCGAGATTTTTGACGAATACGGGATCGAAAACAGAATTTTGGAATTATGTCTTTTTTGTCATGTGTCTGTCTTTTGTGTCTGTCTACATATGAACACGCAGTAACTCAAAAACTATTAGAGCTACGGGGATGAAATTTGGTATGTGATTTTGTACATAATTTGTAGGAGTTCTATCAGATTTTGAATAAAATCCGTCTATGGGAATCTGTCCATCGCGTTCATACTTAGACACTATAACTCAAAACGAATAGCTGAATGGATAAAATTTGGTGCACAGTTTTATCGTCAAGAATGTCAGGGTGCGTATAAAATGTTAGGCCAAATCCGTCAAAGGGTTGACTGTCTATAATCGCATACTTATTTTACTTTTTGAAACGAATTCGTGATCTCCGCGCGCATGCGTATTGGACGCAATCTTCTGTGCATGATATTCAATGGCTCCTGCTTGGCGCTTTTCTTCCCTTTGGCTGCTTTTTCCTTTTGTGAATTCTAGTCCTGCTCCGTTATTTTACTTCCGTTTGTTTTGTCGTTTCAGCGTGTGCTGAAACTTGTTGCGTTAGGAATAGAGCAATTCAAATTTTTTTTATCGAGAGAACTGGCTTAATTTCGCTTATTTTTTTATTATCTCCACTGCGTTAGGGGTTTTAGCTTATTTTTTTTCCCTACATGTGTTTTAGAGATGCTCGAGAAGTTTAGGGAGATCACCCGCTGGTTGAAATTGTTACCCGTGTGTTTCTCTCTTTCTGAAAACGGAATATTTCGTCATGTAGAAATGTGCTTGGGGACAACAGGAAACTGGACCTATGTTCACACATTTATCACGCCTTCTTACATAAAAATCCGTTAAAATCTCTACAGGGTGAATCGTTGAGCCCTATTATTATGAAGGAAATTTCTTGCAAAGTTTTTCTTGGAGTGGCAATTGCCAACTAACAAAGGGTTTTCAAAATATTAATTAGATTCAAGAATTTCATCAATTTTTTTTGCTATTAAAGTATGTTGAATACACAAAATAATTTATCGCGCATCCGTGGTACAAGCATGTTGCGGCTGTTCTAGCAATTATACATCCACACGATGAATAAAATACAAAATGTACGTTTTGTTGTCAAAATCAACTTTGACTAATAACTTTTGGTTGCTTTAAAACAAGGGTATTAGTCAATAGTTTTATTAATAGAATACATTTGCAAGAAGAAAAAGGAAATTATAGAATTTATGGAGTATATTTGCATTTTTCTAAAATAATTCACTAAAACAATTCAAAATGTTGAATGTATAATCGTAGTATTTTTTTTTGAAATCACGAATGAAAAGCTAATTAATCGCATAATTTAAATATTTAAGTACTTTTTTTGGAAATATGAGATGGTGCACGAAGCTGAGGAATTTATTTCACTGTAATGTATCCATTCCGAGTTCAATTCAGTAAAAGTTCAATTAAAGGTACGTTTCTGTTTATAATTTACATAAGGTGAAATTATTTTCAATTATTCCTCATTTGTTTCTTCAGTCATTTTTGATAAATTACTCTTCCTATTTTTTCTCATTAAATTATTTGCAAGTAATTTATTTCGTAATAACGTTTTCGAAAATATGAAGTCATAAATTAAATTACCTTATACGAATAAACACACGAGTAGTTCTCAAAATCTTGTATTCTTTTATTTTATTAATTTATTTTTTCCCATCGCTCATATACCTTGATTATTTTAGAGCCTATTAATTGTTTAAAATCTAATTTGAAGAAATTACTGTGACCATTTAAAAAGAAGAAAAACTCTTACCATAAAATTAATATCAGAATAATTCTTATCTTTTTAAAATAGTTAAATCTCAATTTGTCAAGTGTACATTTTCAAAAATAAAACTATGCTTTCTGATCTTAAAATATACTTTCATCATATATTTACTTATCATTGGGAATATTTCAAAGAAATCTGATTAGAAAACATCATCGAGAATTTCAATAATCGGAATATTCTTCTTAGAAAAACATAAAACAAACATCAAGGGGATTTCGTTATCAGATTGATCGAATATTACATTACTTTGATTGCATTGCATCTCAAATGCAATGATTACGAACATTAGATCGTACTTGGTCTAAAAAAAAAAATACTGCGCCTTAAGAAGAAATTTATCTTTCTCTCAGTCATAAACAGTAAAGCTCATGAATTTCATCAGCAATTATCTGCCTCCCTTTCATCTGCAAAAAGTTTAAGAGGCCTCGTTTTTTAATAGGGTAGTAATTCATCCTAAATTTACGCTATCAGAGTGAAATTAGCATGCAGCTCAAAACTTATGATCAAATTTTATTTGCATTTGAATAATTTATTTATGATTCTATTTTTCGTCGTCATTTATTTTTCTACTTAGTATATTTACATGACATTAACTGCTTTTCAGTCCTTTGGTAAAAGAAACACATTAAAAAAGAGTTCTAAATTTCTATAGTTCGGCAGCAGTTCAGACTACTACCTTTGGACGATTTTGCACTGGAAGGGTGTCAGGCAATGGGAGTCAGCCAGGCGCGTTTCGCAGTTCTTTCAGTAGATCACGCTCAATGCACGTATAAACATCGCCTTCCATTTCTTAAATTCCCCCCTATTTTGATGTGCTCCGCCCAGCACGCTTTAAAAGCATGAGGGTTTTTTCAGATCCGTTGCTAAACAATGCGAGCACATATCTCACATGCGCAGCTGGCAGCAAGCGCCTGCAGCTTTCCATTCTTAGCATCAATTGCCAAGCTAGTTATAACATGGAAACCCTCCGATACTTTTTTTTGCCAGGCGGGTAATTTCACTAAAATAAGAAGAGTGAAGTGAAAAAAAATGGAGGGAAGATATGTTACATTTACTTAGCGCAGCCTAACAAAGAACTCCTGAAAAAATCATCTTACTCATTGCCTGTCCTTGCTCCGTAGTAAAATGTTGAAACTGCTAGTCTCAGCTTTTGAAATGAGCAGGTTCAGCAGCAGATTCCGAGACTACCACTTGCGGGCGATTTTACCAGAAAAAAAGTGTCAAACTAATATCGTCTCTCAACACATTTCAGGTTTTATTAGATCACATTCAATAAATAAAATGTAAACATCTATCATTCTTCCTTTCCCTATTTTTGAGTGAAATAACTCCGCCGGCGCATGCAAAGAAGCTGGAGTGTTTCAAATCCATTGCTATGCAATATCTGCATTTGTGTTAGAGACCACATTTTTTAATTTCAGTCCAAGGAAACTGCAGGAAACTGCATGGCAACCCCTCCGTCTTGGAAGGTATGGAAGAGGGGGGGATAGTGAAAAAAAGTCCATCAAAAAAATACTATTTAAAAAAAATAGAAACATTGAAATATATCCAATGTTTAACCAATTGAAAAAACAATGGTGAGTTTTCTGTTTTGTTTATTTACATTAAAATATACCTTAACTGCGTATTTCCGGTGTAATGCTAGAGATAATGGAATCTTTAAAACCAAAAGTAATGCAAATAAATCCATTTTTTTTAATGTTAGTAAACAAACAAAATAAATCCTCAGAAAAGTAAGATAAATAATAGATTTCGCTATTACTTACCTGTATTTGATACCTTATAGTTAGTTATAATGCTAAAACTTTTTTTGTAAAATTAGAAGAAGGATTCTGCAGAAGCTAAATTTTTTGTACTTAATCATTTTTCTTTTATACGAGATAATTCATTTTATTAAGTAAAACTCAGAACAGTTCATTTAAATTCGGACAAATCGGGATAATGTTTCAATCAGGGACAAAAGGTAGGAAATGTTGAACTATCTAGATTTAACTCTTTAATCCCGGGCGACTTTTCTTCTACCCCTTTAAAACCAGGCCTGGTTGTGAATGATACGTGTAGCCGGACTCTCCCAACACAAATTTAATTCATTTCCCCACAACCCTACCCTGCTATAACCTTCACCAAGGCCAGGAAATGGGCTGTGGTTGCTTAAGAATAATTGACCCCTACGCTTATCTCCTAAGCGATCTCAGACCTCACCTCAAAAAGGAATAGCCGCCTCAGACTATCATCCCACAACTAGACTCATTCATCGCTATTGGGAAATTTTAGACCATGGGATCGCCTCGCTCAGTATCAGAGCGTTAATGCGAGACTTTTATTCACCATATTTTAAACTCTTTACGTTTTCCCACAGATGGTACAAACCTTTACCAGGAGATTTTTTCTTCACCATTCTGACTGGTCCACCATCTGCGCAATTTAATCAAAGTTCTATTCACATAAAAGATTATCAGGGGTTTCTAATAATCTTGTAGACGGTTTTAAATCCATGCGCTGCTGTATCAAATTACATACGTGATGAATAAATTTGTTGCTAATAGGGGATGAAAGTAAGAATAGGTAAAGGAGGAAACCATTGTAATTGCTTGAAAGATGGGTGGAACATTTTTTTGTTTCTTCTTCAAAATCCTCTTTTTTATCCCTTTGCACTCAGAAAAGTAAAAAGACATAATTACACATGTGTGATGTAAAATTTCATTTCCCAATTGCCCAGGGCTGTCCATAAGATGTCACACTTGCACCAGCCAGCACGGCTCCCTTCTCCCCCTTGCAATAAAAGTGTCACACTTCCCTCCCCCCCCCCCTTGTCACATACTCCTCCTTACATAAACAGTTATAATTGATAAATTAGCAGAATTAAATTAAATATTAATAGAGCTTAGAACAAAAATTAATTAAAATTCTTTTACATTATACAAGAAAAGGTGCATATACATTTCTTCTGATAGAATTACACGAAAACAAAAAATGAACTTCTTCCAGAAAAATAAGTTAAAATTATAAAAAATAAGCATTAATAAAACCTTAAAATAACACAAAAGAAGCAAAATAGAAGACGAAAAAAAACACAATTAAATTAGAAACCAAAATGGAAGAAAATTGTAAAGAACCAAAATGGCAGTTCTCCTCAGGGCCACACGCCATTGTAGCTCTAAACAGGACAAAAAATTTTTTCTGAATAAAGGAACGACCATTAGTCAAATTATTCTTTATATGGCCTGAATTTTTATCCAGCAACGAAAATAGGATAAAGGAAAAAAAGAAAAGTATAGCAGATACCTGTACAACAGAGACAAAAAGCAAAGTCATCCTCACCGAAAACCAGACATCTAGACAAGAAGAAGCCCAACAACATCAAAAGAAGCAAGCCCTAACTCCATCTATGTAGAAAGAAATTCGAACTATTCTCAGAAAAACAATTCTTAAAACTGTTTTTTTTACTAATTTATTAAACTTTAGGGAAATATGGATATCAGGTATCTTTTAATATATTTTTTTTAAATTATCTAAACCTTAACAAAGTATATTGGTTATTACAAATATTTTTAATCCCATTAATTTGAAAATATAAATTTCTTAAAATTTTTTAAACTGAAGAACATGTACAGAAAATTGCGCCAAATGTAATGAAAAGCTGAATTTAAAATCTTTTCGTTTATCATAAATTCCGACAGAGACTCTAGGAATTTATAATTTTGTTCAGATCAAAAAATTACATTTATTTACTTCATTATTAGTTTGTTAATTTAAAGCTCCTCTGGATAGCAGTTAATGCTATTTTTTATAATTTTTTGCTTATTTTCAGAGTTCTGTTTATACGCAAACATAACGCAGTTCAGAAACAAGCACTACATTATAGATCATACTTCAAATTTTGTTTTTAAACTTTAACTATGGGTTTTAAGCGTAACATTTGTGAGCAGAGTTTCTTCAATGGTGAAAAATTTCTGCTTCTATATTCTAGAATACCCTGAATGTCTTTTCGAGAAAAGAAGGAATATAAGTGAAAAAATCACATGAAAGTTGTTTTAGCCCAGATTAAAAGAATATCTCAATTCTGTTATCTTCAAAATTAACTTTAAATTTAATCTGCTGATTTTTCAAACGTTTTTATTTTAACCAAGATGTGTGATGTCACGCTACACTTGCAATACAATTTCAAGACCCCCTCCTCCTCAAGCGTGCCATCATTTGTGGACGGCCCCTTAGGAAGCTAGGAAATATAGTTATTTACTTGTTTGATTCCTAAATTTAATCCGAGAATTTTTGCTGTTGTGCCAAAGCTATAATGAAATCTAATCTCTCATTATCTAGCAAAGATGTGAAAACGGTACATCATTCAGAATGACGAAACTAGATTCGACATGCAGTGAAAAGAGATTAAAACAGCATTTGAAATTTTTGTCTGGCCTGTTACCTAAAGTTTGGAACAGAAACTTCCCTTGAATATCTTTTACTTCTTTTGCCGTTTCGTGGAATAGCATTTTCTTTCTAACTTCCATTGAAACCACTTTCGTACAGGCATAGGTACAGAGTAGACACCCAAGACTATTCCTTCCAACAATTAACCAGCAGGAGTGGCCTCCCCTAAACTTTCTCATGCTTGTTTCAAACATTTATCATTTCCCTTATTGCATTGATAAAAGTTCAGACAACTGTAACCCAGATGCAGCCGGCTATCAGAAGGTGTTTCATTGTAGATTATGGTGATAGTAAAATGTGAGGTGAAGATCATATTCAAAAGATGCGTATCTATTAAAAAACTTCGCAATATTCATTTTTTATCAAACTCTAGCAAGCCCCGGAGTTCCGCGTGCGGAGAGAAAACTGGTGAATAGCTTGCGCATGCGCAGAGATTGCTTCTACGATAAAACAGAGACGCCCTAAATGTTGCTTGCTTACAAAATCTCGCCACCAGAATTGGTTTTGGCAGGCTACTTAAGTTTTGGAGCATCCTTTCTTTTGCACGGACGTTTACGCATGCGCAGTTGAACAGTATGCTATCATGCAGATGACAGACAGTCGGCTCGTTGACGGATTTGGCCCAAAATTTCATACGGACCTACATTCATGACGATAAAACTGTGTGCAAATTTTATCCATCCAGCCTTTCAAGTTTTTGAGTTATAGCGTTCACATGACCTGAACATACAAGACAGACCAGACTTCCCGTTGACTAGTTTTATCCAAAAGTTGATAGAAACCTACAAATTATGTATAAAGACTACATACCAGATTTCTTCCCCGTAGCTCTAATAGTTTTCCCGAGGTTATCATTATTTTTAGTGATAGACACACACAGAGACAGACAGACATAATTCCCAAAATTGTGTTTTTTTTGGACTCAGGATGTCTAAAACGTAGTGGAGATTCGTCAAATCTCCCGAGTTTACATTCAGATTTTTTGACGATTACAATACTTTCTCTTTGTATACTTCGTATACGAGAAAGTAAAGATAATACGATAGCAAACGAAGGGGAATCGTCATTTCTTAGATTATTGATTAGAAGTGATCTTCCCGATAGAATAGTTTGGAAGAGCATTTGCGCAAATTTTGAAGTAGAAAGAACCAAGACGGTCCTCCAAAATTTAGAGTATGCCTTCTTAAAAGTGACTGATTTATTTATCATTTCAGTATGGAAAAATAAATCTTTATTTATAAAACAACTAAATATACATTGCTTTGAAAAGTTAAATTATCTTTTTGACGATAGCAGCGATCTGTTTGTTTACAAAACAAAACCGGTAGCCATGTTAGGCTTACTTCCATAAGCATAAGCTTGCAAGTATATTCGTTCTTTAGAATTAAAAAAAAAAAAAAAAAAAAAAAACCGTTTTCTAGAAAAAAAAAAATGATTTTAAGACGTAAATTTCTAACATTTCTTTCAATAAAAGAAACTTTAAGATGAAATGAGTTAAAGAGAATCAGTTAGAAACAGAAGCAGATGGGCTTAGGTGGGCGGCTGAAGAGCGATTCAGATCAATGTAAAACAGTTTTAAATCAGCGAAAGAAGGAAATCGCATTAAATTCACAGTGAGATGAGGAACATCTTAGACTTACTATTGTGAATAATGTATATTGGGTACTTTTCCTTTATACGCACGCCACTTTAGGAGCCTTTTTACTTTCTCTTATACAAATACACACAAAGAGAAAATATTGTAATCGTAAAAAAAAATTCAAATTCGAGAGATTTTGACGAATCTTCGATTTGAACCTCTCAATCGAAAAACACAATTTTGGAATTATGTCTGTCTGTAGAGCGATAACTCAAAAAACTATTCAAGCTACGGATGATTTGGAATGTTGTCTTTACACACAATTTGCTATCTTTTCTATATCAAATTTTGGACAAATCCGTCTACCCGGAAGTCTGTCATATCCAAGTATTGAAATATGAACGCGAAAACTCACAAGCTGCAAGCAGCTAGGTGGATGTTTGAGTACACCTTTATCATCTAGAATATAGGTTTTGCCTTATCAAATTTTGGACCAAATCCGTCAAAGGGTTGACCTTTAATCTGTCTGTTTGTATAATCGCATACTTTTGAACGCAAATAAGATTCTTTAAAATTACTTTGATAAATGAAATTTGGAATGTGGCATTCTTATAGCAAGTGAATTTGCGTCCGATTTTTGCGTCAATCGGTTAAAAAAAAGACCTTCAAATTACAGAATTTGTTTCTTTATCCTACACCAGCCCTAGTAGTAATCACCGGCTTCTAATTCCACTTCCGCGTTGGACGACCTTCCGGAAGTCGTGGTATGACGTTCCTTATTTTCTCTCCCACCGTTAGGGATTCTTGTTCGTTCTGTCTTTCTCTTATTTTTTTCTGCATGTATTTAGGGGCATGCAGAAAGTTTAGGGAGACCACTCCCGCTGGTTTTGCCTTGGCGAATTTCATTAAGGCGCTGCATCGCCAAACTTGTCTCTATTTCTTTTCTTGATGATAGTTGACACTCCTGTATTCTTGGCGAGCTAAAGCGTCAGGAGGCAGAATGTGCTAATTGGAAATGCATGGTGTATATACCGGAGCGCAGATGCTACTGCGCGGGGATCAACTAGTTAACTTCAAAAGCGAAGATATGGAATGCAAAGACTCTCTAACGCCCAATCGCCAACGGCTCTATTTCTTTCTGGACGATGGTTGACGCTCGCTGTATGTTCTTGGCGAGCTGAAGCGACAGGAGCCAGAATGCGCTCGTTTGCGGAAACCGCCAAAGTAGCCACCAACGGGCTCAGATGCTCCTGCCCGGGATCAGTTACTTAGCAAAAGCGAAGATATGTGGAATACCAGACTCTCTAACTGCCGATCGCCAGCACCGAAACCTATTTCTCTTGACGATAGTTGGCCGCTCTGTGTTCTTGGCGAACTTCGGCCGTCGGAGCCAGAATAAGCTCATTTTGCCGGTACGCCAGTAATAGCGCATAACGGAGCTCGGGTCTCCGCAGGATCAATTCTTAACTTCCAAAAGCGAAGATATGTTGGAATACCAAAGACTCTCTAACTGCCAATCGCCAACGGCTCTATTTCTTTCTTGACGATGGTGAAAGCGCTCCACTGTGTTCTTGGCAGACTGAGCGGCAGGAACCAGAATGCTCATTTTGCCGGGAAATGCATAGTAACATAACGGAGCTCAGATGCTCTGCCCCAGGAAGACCAAAGTTACACCCAGCAAAAAAGCAAAAAGTGCTGTAGAATACAAGACTCTCTAACTGCCAATGCCAGCTTGGCTCTCTTCTTAAGCGATAGACAACTCACTGTGTTCTTGGCAGACCAGAGCGTGAGGCCAAGAATCACATCATTTGCCAGGAAATGCATAATGTGTATTGGGCTCAGATGCTCTGCCCAGGATCAATTCCCTTGCTTTAAAAAGCGAAAGTATGTGGAGTGCAAGGGACTCTCTAGTGCCAGATAAAAAAAAAATACTGCATTTGTCACTCCTGCATCAAGCAAAAATGATTTTCTTTAACAATTATCTCATCCTCAAGTTCAGAATTCCCATGATTTTCTTTCCGCCCTCATATCAACCGTGTTTTCCTTGCAGCAGATGCCTATTGGCCCAGGTGATCAAGACTCAGTTTCAACCTCCCACTCGCTTCACTTGTGCAGTGAGAGCAGAATCAGCTTCATTACGACCCAAGGGCATGCAAATATACCCGTAATGTCTTAAAGAAATGTCCCAGGTCTTGTTTCCATCATTAAACGCAAAGGGAGGAATGCATCATCACTTGACAAGCCACAGTCGCTGCAGACAATTAACAGGAAATAAATTTACAAGAACTGTTTAAAAAGAGAAAGGAAAGAAAAGAGGCCACAGAGAAGAGAAAGAATTCTCTGCTCTTTGGTGAGAGTAAACAAATGAACTCAATCTCTCATAAAAGGCACTTTAATGTTCTTCATCAGGCTGACTCGCTGTGGCCAAACAATTAGTCATCAGGCCATCATCCCAAATACATAGAATTGTGAGGGACTCCTGTGAGGAAGCTGGTGGGGTGGGAAGGGGACCAGCACTCTCCTCAGAATGTTTGTGTGGCAGCTGTTTGTGGCTCTTTTTTGGACAGATTCTGATCATTTTCTAATTATCTGTGGATGAAAGAGAAAAATATATCAAATTTCTTCATTTCAGCAATAAGATGAGATACAAGATTTATTTTGTCGTCTATGAAGAATAAACCAATTATTTCCCCAATACTTTTTTGTACTTTTTTTT
>BGPR01029163.1:0-19455 GCA_013235015.1 Araneus ventricosus | reverse complement strand
AAAAGTTCTTTTTGTTCTCCAAAACTTTCCCAATTATTATGTTTGCCACCCATTTGTGAATAATGGCCACGTGCAACTGTAATCTCTTTTCTAGGTTACGCTGGAAGGTGAAGCCAGGTACCGGAACGCCAGTGGACACCTCGTAATGGACACTTTTCAAGAGTTTAACGAAGTTCAGAAGGAGAACAAAGTTTTCAAAAGCACCGTCCGACCCAACACGAATTACGCCGTGAAGATTTGCACCGTGAACAAAGCCGGTTGTGGACACTCGAGCACCCCGAATGAGAAGGCCAAGTGCAACTCGCCACCTGCAGGTTTGACTGGACGAGTTCATTTGTGTCGAAATGTTTGCAATTACTGAGTGACAAAAGGTTCCAGGAAGTAGGAATATCTCATTACTGATTTTCTTCTCGCAGATCCGTTAACACTAGTTTCAAGCAGATAGATGCATGTACGGCTCTAACAAGCATTTATACTGTACTGGCTAAGCACTTTGCTTAAAACTCTAAAAGCAGATAGCGACTTTAAGATTTTGCTTTCTAATATTTTTTAATATATATCGTGCCGAAACTTAAATTGACAGTGGAAAACTAATGTTAAATGATCGTAAAATATGACTCTTTGTCCATTGAACGTTAAGTTCTTGCGGAACATTGATAAAAACCAGCGGGAGTGGTCTCCCTAAACTTTCTCGTATACTTTCTAACAAAGATGTCCTACCCGTCCCCCCACACCTAAAAATTGCGGAGTCCACGAGTATTATTGATATTGTCTTCGCAGAACGCTGCAATACGAAAGGGTCAAGAATGCAAGCGAGATAAAATTCGCCAAGTCGGTAAAATAGCGCCAAGTTTACGAAGGTCGTACGACGATACACGATATGGCGCGCATTTTTGCGCCATAGTAAAATAAAGAAAACGGAATATGCAATTTGAACGCCTTTTTTTCAACCGATTGAAACCAAAATTGTTCACGGGTCTACATTTAAGGTTAGAAGACCACACACCAAATTTCATTTATCTAAGTCTTTGTGTTAATGAGTTATCGTGTACATAAGTATGCGATTATACAGACAGACAATCAACTCTTCGATGGATTTGGTCAAAATTTTGATACGGACCTATATTTCTGATATAAAACTGTTTACCAAATTTTATCCAGCTAGCTGTTTAAGTTTCTGAGTTATCGTATTCACATTAACGCAGACAGACTGTCTTTCCCTGGACGGATTTTGTCCAAAATTTGACAGAAACCTGCAAATTAGGTGTAAAGATCAAATACCAAATTTCAGACCTCTAGCTTTAATAGTTTTCGAGTTATCGTGTTCACAGACACATAGACAGACATAATTCCAAAATTGTGTTTTTCGGACTCAGGGAGGTCTAAAACGGGGAGATTCGTCAAAATCTCGAGTTCGAATTTTTTGCCGATTACAATACTCGTATACTTTCTTTATAATACTCTTATACTAATACTTTTAGTATACTTTCTCGTATACTTCGTATACGAGAAAGTAAAAAGCATCAGTAATAATAATTTATAATAAAGTGTAACAGTAACATGATTAGTGTAAGCAGAATTTTTTTTAAAAAAAAAGCATGTCTCCACTTTTCCCCAAGCGTTCACCTGTCACGCACAATTCTTGATTTATTTCCCAAGTATTTTTGTAAATGCTATCAACTCTCTTACCAAAACCCAATACTGGCACACGATAAAAAAACAAAGCATAAATAAATTTAAAAAATTCTTCGGCTTTAAAAACAAGCATATTTTAATATTAAACGAGCTTCTTGAAACTGAATATGTTAAAGTTATAATATTTAAAAATTGGCGATTTACGAAATGCCATACTAACTACTCATTTTTTAGTTGACGTTATCGATATGAAGAAGGAAATGAGAGATCCAATATCTACAGCTGCATGTTTGAAATCTACAAGACGATTCTCTTCTTGAAAAATTTTTATTTTAATAATCCAACACGAGAATTAATGCAGTAAAGTTTGATCAAAATTACCTCTCACCTAGCAGAAGGTATTAACAAGAAAGTACTATATGCAGAGAAAGAGTCGTCAAAATATAATTTACTTTGATGAATAATTACAAAATATTTAATTACAAAACAAATTACAAAATACTTTAATTACAAAATACATTACAAAAATTACATTACAAAATACATTACAAAAATTACATTACAAAATACTTTAATTACAAAATGTAATTTTTTACTAAGTAAACCGTGGCAACAGTTCCTTTTATTATGATTATTCTTCTTCATAATTACTAACCTGCTCACAGCGATTCATATGTGTAAAACAGTTGATACGTAATTGTTTTTGATTGAAATAATTAATTAATTTAAATTATTAATTAAATTATTTTGAATATAAAATAAAAAATATCAATAAATAAATATAAAATAAAAATTCTTTTTATTTACTTTAATTTTTAAATTTGTATTTTTCCCTCCCACTGATTGGTGACAATCTTTACACCCTTTGGGCGTGAGTAACTCGTTCTTTTCATATAATGTAAAATTGTCTTCTTTTGTAAAAGTAAGTCTCTGATTCCCACTGACAGTATCTTGTAATGTTTTCAGTTCCCTCTTCCATGCCAGAGTTTTATTTGAATCCGATGGAAGGGCACGAAAAATGCCGTCAACTGAAACTCAAGTTGCAGAAGGTTTCGGAAAGAAATGGCTTTATCAGGTCAGTAATTAGTAGCTTGAGCATCCAAAGTACTGTCCTACCGCTACGAGAAAAACCCTTAACAGGGTTGCCACAAATAGACGAGTCGAAGGAAGGAGGGAAACGGATATAAAATCAACCACAGCATTTGGCAAACTAATCGCACTTCGTTAGGCGAAGGATTCGTTTTCGACCGAAGTGCAAAGCGAAATTAGACTTCCTCCGGTTCTATCTGCGCCAAATGAAATGAAGCCCTTTCCTTCACCCCCGAAATTAAGTGGAATATCCCGTTTCCATAACGACCGCCATCGTCATGTCCTGTGTCTGGGGTTTTTCTCGTGGCGGTAAGACAGAACACTGAGTTTTAATCTGTTTTCATGAATGATGATAGTCTACCAGTCACTTTCAAAAACCCAAAGGCCACAAAATAAACTACAGTGACTGAAGAATATCCTCTCCAATATTCCGCGAGACCAAGGCTGTGACATCTTAAGAATTTCAAGTGGTTTGCAGTTAAGAATATAGACCACTACCGAATAGCTGAAGAATAGCTAACCGAATAGCTGAGAACTATGAAACTTCTAAATAAAAATCTCATGCAGGTCTGTAATTATAAGCAAGATATTATTAAGGGGATACGACTCTTAAACCTCGAAAAAATGGTGGGAAAACTGTCAAATTCGATACATTATATCTCTGAAACAATGCAATTCACAAATTCTAGAAAAATATCTGTTTTTTCTCTTATAGTACACACATTTTCAAACCTTCATATTGGTATGTATTTATTTGAGAGAGTAATAAATATGGGTATAATTTTTGGAGAAAAATGAGACAGTCACCTTGCGCGCATGATTACGGATAAAATATTTATTTAAACACAATATTTTGTGTATCCAATTAATCCAAACAGTCTGTTTAAGAAACTGAACCACAATTTATTAACATTTAAAGTTAATTTCTATTTTATATACCAATTTGAAATAAAAATGTTAAAAATAGTTAAAATTTCAACTTTTCTACCCTCCCAAAAAAAAACTTCTTTGGAGAAATATGTACAAAGTGTGGTTCGATTTGTAGAACATAGCAAAATACATATTCAGTAAAAAGTCTTGGTAAAATTATTAAATAGTTCTTGAGATATCTGCGCGCATTATGAAAAAAACACATTTTTGATATAGCGCTTTCAAGATTGGCCATATTCAATGTTTACGTTGAAGAGCTGATACATTTTCTTACATAACCTTCTTAATTATGGGATTTTTTTAACGCGGTTTGTTTTAAATTGTTCAGAAAAGACAGGGGAATAATATATATTCTCTTCATAAAATCGAAAATTTTCGAGGTTTAACAGTCGTATGTCCCCTTTAATAAATTTGCAAGATTCAAAGCATTTATTTATGGTTGTACTAAATAGACCTCGTCCTCATCTTTTTCTCCAATTCTTAATCTTTATTACATAACTGCAAGAGCTGTGTATTAAAGAGACAAAAATCTAATAAATATCTACGGCGAATGTCCTATATTTATAATATTAAAAGGGGAAAATTTTGATATTCCTACAATATTAGATTAGATTTGTCAAAATACGGAAAAGAACAATAGCAAACACTTGGGATTTATAATAAGCTCGGTAAAATTCCTTTCATGAAAACGTGACAGATTTCATTTTATAGAGAGAAAGAATATCTGCATTCGATCCCTCCCTCTTTAAAATCAGGACGGTGTGAAGGGAAAATTCGTGTTTTATGGGTTGTTAACTCGCTCTATTTGGGAATAAAGAGCATTGCCAAAATTCCTTATTACTGGGAAGTCGCAATTTTTTCGCCATGCTTTAAGTGAACCGAATTATCATAATGCTCCTTAGAAGGAGGATTGCTACGTTATATAAAGTATTTTTAATATCGTTTTCTATGCGGTCAATATCCGTTGTAGTTGTCTTGCATATGCAGGGTGTTTCAAAAATATCCGGCAAAAATGAAAGGGTAGGTTAGGCATACGATAAGCATACAAAATTACCTAGGAACATGGGTGCGCAAGCGCCATCTAGAGGCAGCAGATGGTATTTAAAATAAAACAGCCTTGGCGAAAATGCCGATATATTTTTGAATCTTTAAGGTACTGAACTGGAATTTTTATATAAGTTGCCCTCTATATCTGGCTCTGAAGTTGTGAAAAAAAATTTAGACTCCCTTTAGCGCATGCTCAGTAAAAAATCATGTACGACGAATACTCATACCTTCTCTAATATTCAAAGTATTTACTTTAAATTTTTAGACGATGCTGCTTGAACATATTGACACATATTCTGTAAGTTTCATACAATTTAGTTGAAAACGCTGCGTTATAAGCAAGAAACATGCGAAAAATTTGGGATTTTTTAAAGAAACCTTTATATCTTCCCGAATATTCCAGCTATTTTTAAGAAAATGTATGCAAATATTGTGTATAACACATAAAATAATTGACGAAAAATGCAAACTATTATTAGATTTCTGTGAAATGGGGTGAGCCAAAATCCCTTATCGACATCATCAATTTCTGGTCGGTCCCCAAAATTCCCTCGAGTCCGAATCTTCAATGTAAATTTGAGTTAAAAACTATTCTTTATATAGTCGAAGTTCGAGGAGATATTTGTAAAAATGAGCGAATTTCAAAAAGTGCCGGCAATTGTGGTCAGCGCTGTATTATTTTAAATGCCATCTGCTACCTCTAGATAGCGTTTGCGCACCTATGTTCCTAGGTAATTTTTGGATGCTTATCATATGCCTGATCTACCCTTTCATTTTTGTCAGATATTTTTGACACACCCTGTATAATTTATATGTTCATAGTTGTATTTCTCTCTTGTTATATATATTGTGACTTGAAAGGAAATAATTATTTTTAAAATAGAATTTTAAGCAAATGATGACAATTGTTCAAATTTTTCATGGAGGAGATTAATGTCTGAGTGCAGGAATATTTGTTAGTGTATATTTTAGAGTTAAATATTACTTATAAGTGGCTCTTTCCGGCTTCGAAGGCCATTAATTATTGGAAAACTGAATCATATCACAAAGAATTTATACACAAAAATATACTATACAGACAGCTGTATCTAGCAGAGGCGTTAGACTCGTTGCTGCAGGGAATATGGTTAACTCAAGATGGCATGTTAAAATCTTTAGCGGATTTGTGACCATTCTTAATGTCTTGCATGATTAACCTGTAATAGCATGGTTATGCAAAAAAAGTGAGAGGCCTTATCGAATTAGTAAGTTTTCCAGTTTACTGAAGAAGGGTTGAAACCCCAAGTCCGTTATCCCTAACCCTGTTACTTCGATGTACCTTTTCTCAACATCTGTTATAGATTCATGTTTGAAATTTTTATACAAGTAAAGTACATCTTTCTCATTATACCGAAATGGATTTTATTAAAAAAATTCAAATATTTATTTTTTACAATTTTTTGGGGTCAGAACAAAAAAATGGAAAATGGAAGGATATATTCCATTATTTTTACAACGAGCTCTGAAGACTCATTACAACGTACCCTGCTCATTGATTTAAACAGTTATGTAAAGACAAAGCGATTCCTGGAGAGTCCTGAGCTATACACTCTGTCCCAAAAGTTTATAGAATCTTGTATTTTGCCTATATTTTTTGTTGTATATGATGTGTTTAATTGCGACTTACTGTATAGATATGTTATGTCTATTAAATTGAGAAAACAGCATTTCTACCCCGTATATTTAATGCCAATTTTTAAATCGTTGAATAAACAGAAATAACCTGTCCCAAAAGTTTATAGACAAATGCAATTTTATGCAAATATGGTATTGGTAATCATGACGTCAATTCGGAGCCTAATAAATATGTTGTAAGAAAAGGAAAGCGGCCGTTTGTTCTGCGTTTCAAGATGCCTAAAGCTTCGTAGCTCTCTAATGAAGAAGTGAGTAAAATTCTGCATTTGAAATTGCTCGGCAAGACTGCTAAGGAAATATCTAAACTTTTAAATCAGTCTAAAAGTATGATTTATCGTGTATTAACTCGAAAGGCGCCATATGAGATAAAACCTCGTTCGGGAAGACCACGTGTGACGGGTATTCGCAGTGATAGATGAATACAAAGAATGTCTTCCAAGTCAGAAAATGTCGGTTCGCGAAATTACTAGGGCTTCCCGGTTGCAATTCTCCAAGAACACTGTTCATAGACGAATTATAGAATCGGGTTATATGATCCACGCAAAAATAGCTCGCAGATTACCACTCTCAAATCTTCACATTAGTAAGAGATTACAATGGGCTCGTAATCATATGTCATATGGCGATAAATGGATGGCTGTCCTTTTCAGTGATGAAAAAATGGAACCTCGATGGATCTGACGGGAATATAAAATATTGGCATGATTTACGAAAAGAGTCCAGGAGCTTTTTCAGTCGGCAAAGTGGTGGTGGATCTGTGATGGTGTGTGCGGCTTTCGGTTTCAACGGTCAAGTGGGTTTGGCCTTTTTAGATGGCCGAAAAAATTCTCCTAAATGCATTGAAACACTAGAAAATCATCTTATGCCATTTTCAGAAAACATAGGGGGACGAAATTGGGAATGCTCCATGATAATGCTCCCACCCGTAAGTCCAGTGCTACGAAAAATTATTTAAACTCGAAAAATGTTACTGTTCTCGAATGGCCACCGATGAGCCCTGATCTAAACCGAATTTAGAATGTGTGGAGCATTATGTCTCGGAAGGTATATGGGAATGGAGGGCAATTTTATTCAGTGTATGCCTTGAAGACAGCCACTGAAAGTGCATGGTACAACTTGGAACAAGAGATATTACAAACCTTAATTATGTCGATGGAAAAACGTGTATACGATGTCTTACTGAAAACTGGAAAGACTTTAAACTATTAATAACATTGTATTGAGCACCTTCTGTTGAAAAGTCATATATTCTATAAACTTTTGGGACGCCTAATATTTCCATTTTGTTATATAATTGAAATACAAATTGTTATTTTTTCTAAATATTTCGATAAATGCATGTCGCGTATGGTTTGAATACACGTATTTGCAATTGGTGTTTGTATGCCTTTCCGTTTTGCTAAAACATATATTTTACTAGAGTCTATAAACTTTTGGGACAGAGTGTATTTGCATTTTAAATACCATTTAAATATTCAGGGCTCACTACAGTCAAAAGTTAGACCAATTAAGTTAATTCTGCAGCAACTTCGTCGAAGAAAAACTGTTGGAAAACTTCGTTCTTCCAATCAGTTCTCACTATTCTCATTTGAATAATACCATCGTACCAAACAGCGACGATTCTCGGGATAATTCACACACAATTTAGGACTCCTGAACTCAAAGGAAATTTATTTTACTAAATATGGGCTAAATGTGTTCACAGATAACTGAGGTTGAGAGTAAAAAGAACGGTAAGAGCATCGTCATTATCATTAAAAGACATCATACATGTTTCGAGTTACAGAAGGCGTCCAATGAAATTAAATTTCTTCCGTTTCAATTTTAGAGTTTAATTAGGGAAACGGTCGGTAATAGGGGCCCCTTAAGGAAAGTTTAATATAAAATTTATATTATTTGTTGGAATGAGCAACAACAATTGGAGGATTTTGTCAATATGAGGCCACAGGCGCAGAACTGCATTGAGGACCCCTCTCTCTACCCAATGTCTCAAATTCGCCGTCGGCTTAGCCCTACGATGTGCATAGAATAGCTTTAGGGGCTCTTCCCTTACCCAATGTCGCAACTTCGCCGTCGGTATAGCGCTACAATTTACGTCCAATAGGTTTTTAGACTCCCTCCCCTTTCCGAATGTCGCTAATTCGCCATCAGTTTGCACTACTATGTACATACGTCGAATGGATTTTGAGGCCCTTTGGATTATCAAGGCACGAGGCGAGCGCCTCTAACACCTGTGCGGAAAACCGCCACTGCCAACAACTAATCAAAACCTTTCTTTAAACACTTTTCTTCATGTTGATTATATTAAATAAATTTATCTAAACTACGCAAATTACATAACACAACTAATTTTTCAGGCGACACTTTGCAAAAATTTAAATATGTCGGATAGTATGGGCCATACTAAACAACACAAGGTTTAAAATTTAAAA
Source organism: Araneus ventricosus (assembly GCA_013235015.1). Classification (NCBI taxonomy): domain Eukaryota; kingdom Metazoa; phylum Arthropoda; class Arachnida; order Araneae; family Araneidae; genus Araneus; species Araneus ventricosus. The sequence continues at coordinate 10,648 of BGPR01029163.1, read as the reverse complement.
AAATAATTTTTATGTTAGAAATAAATATATTTTGATTCTTGTAGTCAAATTACAATAATAGAAGTAAATTTGCTTATATTTCCACCATTAACCTATTTTTTATTTAATATTAGTTATTTAATCGATTTTTCATCTTTGTCATGTACTTCTTGGCACACCGTAATGGTCGGATACAGCCCTTTCAGACATTTTATTTTTCGAAAGCACTTGCAGTTGCAATTAGTTTAGTTTAATTATATTAACGTCCCGTTTTGAAGCGTCACGAGGGCTATTTTGGGACGGATCTCGTAATTTCGAACCGCTTTCAGATGAAAAGGACGGCACCGGAGCTCGCACTCCTCTCTCCAAGCTCCCGAACCACACGTCGTTCGACTACTACGTGTGATTTAGCGCGCAACGTGCCCCGCAAAATGGAATCGAGATTCGAACCTGGAATCCTCCAACCCCGAAGCCAAGACTTTGCCAACAGGTCACCGCAGCACCCCTTGCAGTTACAAGCTTCATGGCATCAACAGACCAATGCCCTCGACCCTGGCCTTCATGCTTCTACTTAAACCTAGAAGTTTTTTTCAAAGTTAAAAAGTATATGTTTCATTCACATCTCCCATACTACCCGATTTTGGCATGGCCCACACTACCCGACCGACATGAGAAAGAAAAACATAATGAATGCTAAAGTTGTGTTTAAGGGAGCAATATGAACGCTTCACAATCCTAGATAGCAATTTTAGTTTGCAGCAAAGTTACAGCAATCTTGCTCTGCAAATAGGAAGCTTGCAACAAACTTGAAGCGGCAAGAGTGCAAGTTTGAAACAAGTTAACGCAAAGGAGTTAGTCGCCACGTGGCAAACTTGTCACAAGCTTGCCGCGTCTAACTCATTGCAAACTATAGCAAAACCCGAGTACGAAAACAACATCGGATTCGAACCTCCGACATCTCGCAGCCTAAACCTGTCGTCCTAACCACACGGCCAGCTAGACTCTGAGACGGGAAGATAGATTGCGCTAATAGATCGTGCATCTAAGATTTATTTTAAACTGTTTTCTTGATTTCATTAATATTTTAAATTTTCAGTTGAGAATATGATTTGAAGTCAAAGAGAGACCGACTTTCGCTAATAACTACGTTTTGCTAGTGGAATAAATTATGAAATTATGGTTCAAAAGTAATTACTTTTAAAATGGGACAAAATGTGAGTTATTATTTTTCAACTAACATTGACTATTTTTAGGTTTTATTTTGTTTATAAACGTTAAAATTTCGATAAAGGCGATATAGTTTTCTTTAAAGTGCGAGTTCTATATTTAGTAGAAAGATGGAGAATTTTTCAAAATTTTTTTCTAAAAAAGTTAGTTCTTTTACAAATTATCATTGATTTATTGAATTAATAAAAAGAAGGATGGTCTAGGAGATGCTATTAAAAATCGGGTAATTTTTAAAACAGAGACAAAGATTATTTGTAAGTGTGCTGTATCATCTTTGCAGCAAACTTGTTTTGCTATAGTGGTGTGGAATTGTCATAACAACTTCACAGCAAACTTGTTTTGAAAGTGGGTTGGTCGATTATGCTTTGTTACTTTGCAGAAATTTTGCTGCAAAGTTGCCACATCTTGTCATGACAAGCTAATATCAAGAAAAATCAAACTTGCTGCAAGTGCACATGCTTTCTGGGATGTAACCTAAAGAATAACACTATCTTCATAATTTTATTCTTATTATAGAAGTGCAAGGAGTCGTCAAAAATTATATGAATCGACCATTTAAAGATTCACAAACAAAGATAATTTAATGAAGAACGACATAAGTCAATCATGTCAACTAGCTATATGCTCATGGCAGACTGATGCTATGGCTGTACTGTAGGCATAATAATGAGCTACTATCTACCTTCAAGCCCTAGAAACACTAGGTTGCCCATATGTAATGTCGACCGTTGCCAGCCGTTTCCCTATATGTAATGTCGACTAACGATTTTGAAAGTTATATTGAGTTCAAATATATCAATTAATTTTAAATGGATTTTAATCACATTCAGATCTATTAAAATGGGTGCAATTTTACACCAATAAATTTCACCTCCCCGTCAACTTCAGTTTCTGGAACCACAGTTAATATCTCAAGATGATGACTCTCAAAAGATCGATTCAGAATCTTCTGTGAAAGCTACAGCTTATTTATTTATTCATTTATTATTACTATTTACTATTGATGTGTAGCAAATTGAATTATTTTTCTTTCATTTAATTGTTAAAGAAATGAAAGATGAAGCGAAAATTGATCAAAATTACAGATGGAAGAAGCTAACAGGATTTATGTGGATAAAAAGAATTTTAAAGTGAGCGTTTAGGTTTTCAACCATTTGAAATCTCCCTGAAAAATTTAGAATGTACGTTTATAAATACATTATTGTAATGTAATATATTACGTTTATAAATACATGCACTCGAAACAATTTCAGATTCACAGAAGCAAAAATTTGTTTACAATAAAATTTAGCGACTGTGCTTTATGAAAAATGTTGGAAAAATTTAAAACTTTTAAATAATCATTTATACATTATAACATTAAACATCATAATAAGCATTTAAAACTTGCCTAATAATCATAGAATTACTTCAGAAATTATAAATAACAGGAATACACTTGGCAGCACGTGAATTATAAGTGAAAAATCGTCTGCAATAAATAGAAGGAACTATTCCATTTCATCTTTAAAAAAGTTTGTGTAATGTGAAAAAAGAAGCTTTGATTGAATGGCTGCATATTTACCCTTCCTGAAAAAAAAATTTCCAATATCAATTGAAGACGGTTGTGAAAAACTCACTGTTTAAGTAAGGAAACACAAAATAAGTCATATTATTAACAAAAAACGGTAATCATCAATCTTCAATGTGAAAGACGCAAAATGGTATACCTTGAGAATTCCAAATTGAATCTTTGGTTTGAAAGAAAAAGTTTTTAATGATATCAAAAAGTCTAGTGTAAAGGTATCTCTTTGGTAAGAGAGCATAAAGACAATCAAATAAATTAAATTAGGAATTAAAACAAATTTAAACAAATTTGCACTCCCTGTTTCTCTTTTTCTTTTCGAATAATAGATGGCACCACATCTTAGTTGGTTACATTACGATTATTGGCTTTAAGGCGGGATAATCCTTATTCTTTGTCTGTGAGTTCATTTTGAACATTTTAATTCTTTGCAAGAATGGAGTAAGTTTGAATTTTTCTTCTTTACTGATATTTTTATGAAGGTATTTTTGCCGGAAGGCTAATAATTTTTAAATCAATCTTGTTAGCGGTATTATGTTTGTTTTTCCTTTCTGAAAATTCTTTTGTTGTTTATTTATCTTGTTTGTCTGGTGATTTGGGAAATTTCGGGCTATGAAAAGGCTTTAGTTAGACTTAGATGAAGCCTCTTACAGAAAAATTTCCTAATTTATTTGAATCCATTTCGAATCTAGTCTATAGCCCTTGAAAAAGTGGACTAGAATGGATTCCTTGTCTGTTTAATTCGATTCTATCAGAGTTTATTTCGTGGTTTTTACTTTCTTTGAATTATCATTGACAAAATTTAAACAATGTTTAAGTAGCGCGCAATATACCGCTGCATACAACAAACAAAGGAAGTCAATACAATTCAAAGAAAATGAAAACCAAAAAAATACTCTGAGAGAATCGAATTAAATAAACAACTAAGTGGTGACTAATAACTTGGTAAGACACTAATAGCATTTTCATTTTTGGAAATAAACTCTTCTTCCTAGTTCAGACTCAAATGATTGGACACAGTTGACTGACCTATTTGTGTTTTTTTCTAGATGCTACCGAGTGATCGTTATCAAGCTGGCCAAAGGCGAATCAATTTCCGTGCTGCCCCGAAACCCCGACCACGTGAACCTTACTTCTTATGAAGGAGTTCATCAGAATGGAGGAACTGGAGGAGCTTATTTAGCAGAAGCTTTTGATACGTAAGAGCATTTCAATATTTCCTTTTTTTACAAATGCACGTCGGAATTCAAGATTTAATCTTTGGTAAAACATTTATGAAATGAAGAAGTAATCAGTTTGGAAAACAAATTTTTACCAAAATTTGTTCCATGTTGAAAATTAGATATATGTTTTTTGTGAACGTGAAATTTTTCCGAGGAACAGAGTGACAAGAAAGAACACTGTCTCATGAAAAATAAAGTATTCAATTTCATGAATAGTTTTATTTGAAAGGTTTATACAAAAAAGTCCAAAAAAAATTATTTCAATATTATTTAACATTTTTAAATTGCCTTGGAAGGAAGTCAAACAATTTTGTACGATTGTATAAGACTTGCAAGTAAGAATATCTGCTAATTCTTGGGTATTTGTTGCTTCTTACACAACATATCAATCTATAATCTATCAATCTATACTCTATTAATCTTATACAATCTATCAATCTACAATCTATCAATCTACAATCTATCAATCTATAATCTATCAATCTTATGCAATCTATAATCTATCAATCTTATACAATCTATAATCTATCAATCTTATACAATCTATCAATCTATAATCTATCAATCTTATACAATCTATCAATTTCATACAATCTATCAATCTTATGCAATCCATCAATCTTATACAATCTATCAATCTATAATCTATCAATTTTATCCAATCTATCAATCTTATACAATCTATCAATCTATAATCTATCAATATATAATCTATCAATCTTATACAATTTATAAATCTTATGCAATATATCAATCTATAATCTATCAATCTCATACCTATTATATTCAATATCATATTATAATATATATTATAATATATCAATCTATAATTTATCAATCTTATACAATCTATCAATCTTATACAACCAATCAACCAACAATCAATCTTATCAACCAATTTGTCGAACTGCCACTAAAATAACCGACTTTAAATTAGTGAGTGAAATTGCTTCTCAGTGTAGTATTTTTCAAACTACACTACAATGCCTTTCATGACGGCATTTAAATCATTTTATTCATCTTGTATTTGAATTTTAAGAATAACCGATTCCAGGTCATTTTATTCTTTGTGCCTCCATTTTTATTATTTTTTACTTTTTCGTCTGCAAAGCATACGAAGAGAAAGGATTGTAATCATCAAAAACTTCTACAACGAGATTTTGAGAAATGTCCATGTTTTAGACCTCCATGATTCCGAAAACAAATGACAGGAGGCTGTCTTTTTCAAACAGCCGCTGATGTTAAAGGCGTAGGATTACTTGACTCATGTCACTCTTTTGTTTCTTGAAGTTTCTCGTAAGTTTTTAAGTTTAAGTAAGATTTTTTGTAACTTCTAGTGTTACCCTTTATCTCTAAAATAAGACATTAGTTATGTTCTCAACATATGTAGTTACCGAGATATAGAAGATCGCGTCATTTTCATCATTCATGCGTTTTTTTACACAACTTTGAGACTCAGTTGCCGCTGAACTACAATTCCGATTTTCAATTTTTTTTGTAGTTACCCTTTATCTATACAATAAGAAATTAGTTATGTTTTTAACATATGTAGTTACCGTGATATAGAGGATAGTGTCACCAATTCATGCGTATTTTACCTAACTTTGCGACTCAGTAGTCGCTGAACTACAATTCCGATTTTCACTTTTTTTGTAACTTCTGTTGTCACCCTTTATCTCTAACATAAGACATTAGTTGTGTTTTTAACATATGTAGTTACCGAGATATAGAGGATCGCGTCACCAATTCATGCGTATTTTTAACCAACTTTGAGACTCTGTAGTCGATGAACTACACTTCCGATTTTCAAATTTCTTTTTGTAACTTCTGTTGTTACCGTTTATCCCTAAAATAAGACATTGGTTATGTTTTTAACATAGGTAGTTACCGAGATATGGAGGATCTCCCATACAACGTTTTTTGTGGCGTTTTGGAGTGTGAATCAAATTCCTTCCTGAGACACCAATGGGAGGAACGTAGTCCTACGTTAAAATCATTTCTATGACTAGGAACTCCATAACTGAACAACTTGATACATATCTAAAATTTTGGCATAAAGACCGAATCTCAAATTTCATTTGCCTAACTTTTCCTGATTCTCAGTTATCGCGACAAATATAACGCAAAAAATCTTTTTCTTTTTCCAACTCAAGGAGTTGCAGAACATGAAGAACCATCAGAATCCAGAGGTGATTTTTTTTAAACCAATCCCATTGCTCTATTTGCTTATACCGTGTATACGAGAAAGAAAAGACGGTTTAGTTTAGTTTTAGCTATATTAAAGTTCCGTTTTGAAGCAACAAAAATATTATTTTGGATCTCGCAATTTTGAACCGCGGTCAGATGACGAGGACAACACCTGAGCTAGCACCCCCTCTCCAAGCTTCCGCACCACACCAGCGTGTGGACGTTTTGCATACAGGCTCTCATACACGCCGGATCTTCAGTGGAATCGGGTTTTAAACCTTGTACCCTCCAGTACCGAAGTCGAAGAAAAATATTAACCCTCTGACTGCGTAGCCCGCGATTTCCGCGGGTTGGAAGCAAGTCTATTTTTTGCTGCATCCTGCGATTTTCACAGGCTAATATGTTAACTTAGTGCTTTTATAGCTTCGTATCATATTGTACTAATAAAGCTTTGCATATAAATTACAACTAGCTTGGCTCAACAGTATATGAACACGTTTGCAAAAGTTGTATCTAAATAGTGATTTTAAAAAATTACACAGTCACAGGGTTAAACATGCCAAATTGTGTAAGCACCAATTTTGTTCATCTATTTCAAACAAAATCGCTATAAATATTTCAACAAACATAAGAAACTCCTAAGAAATATCACGAACTGTAAAAATCAACGACTTTCGAACAATCCATACGGTTTTTCTTATTTTCTCTTTTCTGTAATTTTTATTATGTTTATTAAGGGGAGTTGGAACTCTAAGTCCGTTAACCCTAACCGTGTTACTTCGATGTACCTTTTTCTCAAACTCTGTTATAGATTTATGTTTGAAACCTTTTATACAAGTAAAGTACACCTTTCTCATTATGCTGAAATGAGCTTCTTTAAAAAAACTCAAAACTATATTTTTTACAATTTTTTTTGTGTTAAAATAGGGTAAAATTTCACTAGGTCTAATGCAATATTTTGTAAATTTAAAAAAAATTAAAAATTAAACAAAATCTCATTTCAGTATAATTAGAAAGGTGCACTTAACTTCTATAAAAAATTTCAAACATGTATCTATAACAGAGTTTGAGAAAAGGTACATTGAAATTGCCAATTTCACATTTTTTGTTCTGACACAAAAAAATTATAAAAAATAAGTTTTTGAATTTTTTTAATCATTTCAGTATAATGAGAAAGATGTACTTTACTTGTATAAAAAATTTCAAACATGAATCTATAACAGATGTTGAGAAAAGTTACATCGAAGTAACAGTGTTAGGGTTAATGTACTTAAGGTTCCAACTCCCCTTAAGGGATTTTTGTATTCAGTTTATTCTGTTAAGATTTCTTCAAAGGTAATATCTGATATAATTGTCTTATCTCACAATAAAAGTATTACTCTATTAAAATACCTTTTTTTATCCTACAGTCTACTTTAAAATCACATACCATATTCTAAACTTATACTTTTTTCCTAATCCGACTAAAGTTCTTAAAGAATGAAAAAAACACTAATCGGATTTGCTTATATTTCGGCAAGAATCAGTACATTTCCCGGCTTACGGTCCAATATGCATGAATGAAGAAGACATTATGCTCAAGTACGCATGAATGAAGAAGACATTTGATACAACAAATAAAACTTTCGAGTCACTTTCATGGGTTATGAAAGAAACATTTTTAATAAAATGTAAGGATTTCAAACCTGCTAAAAAAAATGTCAATATAAAAGTATAAAATGTGAACCAAAATAAACACTCCTCTTATTTTGTATTTTTCATTGATGGTGTGAAGTTTATCATTTAGAACAATCATTTACTTGAGATATTGTTACAAAAATCGCCTTGTAGGTGTGCGTGAATGCAGATTAAAAAACAGGATAATAAAAAAATAAATTATTTTCAAGAAGATTTCAGCTAAACACTAACAAAGCACATGAAGTGATGTAATCTGTAGCAGGTTCATGAAATCACTGGCTCCAGTAGAGATAGGACAACAGTTCAGGATTTTTCTAGAAAATTCCCTTTGTCTCCAAAGTCGACAACTCTGTTTCCAAGTAACCAAAATGGTCGCTAAGTTTGTCGCCTAGATTACCATGTCAGGGAAACAACTTTACAAATTTCTAACAATATAAAAATTCAATTAAAAAGCATTCGCAAAATGTTCTTCCAAATATTAATTATTTTTAGTAAGAGCACTATCACAATAAATACAAAATTGTACTCGCAAATTAAATTCGATTTCATTTTATTTGTCTGATCAACGCCCTATTTTGGAAATGAGGAAGAATTCTTGGCGGCGAACTTCATAATTCTGATTCGTAGTCAAATGTTGAAAACGATACTTGATCAAGTATTCTATTCTTTGAACTTGCCCACTACAACAGCACGAGAAAGATTTAGAGAAGACGTCGATTTAACGTCACACCATTCATGAAGGATTTTAGGGGAATCGAGTGTCATTTCAGTGTTTCGAAGAACCCTACTGTCACAAGGTCGATGATTTTAGGCTATAAAATCCGAGGCATGTTACTGCTCCATTGAAGACTGCGTTTCGACTAACAGTCAAACCATTTTTATAATTAATAAGCAAAACATGCATCAAGAAATAAATAGATATACAGGATGCCCACTTAAAAATAAGGGCCAACCCCCTTAACTTCAGAACGACAGCAGTTATAGTCACGAAAGTAGTGTATAGGTATAGTAAAATGTATATGCGCTATGCGATGAGACCACTTACAGCAACACCTGGTAGCAAACTCCGGAGTTAACGTTCCTATCTCAAAAACGGTACAAAAAGGGGTGGCATTTGCAAAATTCTAGAGCGTTATCAATTTAGTACGAAAAAACACCTTGTACATATTAATACTAAGAACAGAACGCTTAAAATCCACGCTTCATTAATCGGGATTTCCGAAACTGACGTCACGAAAGTTAAAAAGAGAAAAAAACAATTAGTTATCACAAGATACCATCATTTTCGGTGTCCAATGTGCTCTCCGTCATCTACTATACATATTTGAGTCCTTGTTTGAATTTCACTTTGCACACGTTTTAGTTGGTAGTTAGTTTTATTGTAGTTGGTGAGCTAGCACAAGCAACAATAATACGCTATCAAAAGTCCTGCAATGTTGGCGGAAAAGCCGCATACAGCTGCTGTTTGAGTCATTCCGGCAAGAAAAAGTATAATAACGTCATTTTTTGTCCCAAAAATAACATCTTCTTTTTGTCCATGTCTTGTGACGTCACAACTTCTGAAAATGCGAGCAAACAAATGTGCATTTAAGCGTTCTGTTCACCATATTAATGCGCATATGGTGTCTTTTTTTTACTATATCTATAACGTTTGACAACTTTGTAATTAGCATTTTTCCCCTATCTTGTACCATTTTCGAGTAAAGAACGCTAACTCCGAAGTTTGCTAATAGGTGGCGCTATAAGTGGGCTCATCGCAATGACGTTTTACTCTACCTAGACACTACTTTCGTGACTATAGCTGCCGACGTTATAAAGTTAAGAGGTGGTGGCCCTTATTTAAGTGAACACCTTGTAAAGACGAACTTTATCTAAAATATGACTGAATAAGCCTTTAATTTTCTAATAGAAACATACACCTTTCACTTCTGGAAACCTCTGTATATTTTCTAAAATTTGATCTGTTCATTAAGTCATTCCGCTAATAATATTCCATTGAGAATATAACTCTCGATTCTGCAAACCTTTGCATATTTTCTAAAATTTGATCTGTTCATTAATTCATCCCGCTAATAGTTTTCCATTGAGAATATAACTCTCAAAGCAATTATCATTAAAATAATTCCAGCATTCATACTTCTTATCGACGTACATCATTTCTAAGAATATAAATATTATTCGAAATGAATTCGCGTTTTAATTCTGACTATTTTGAATTTGTTAAAATTCCCATTTTAATGAGCAGAATGAAATAATTTATCCCTAGTTATATTTCTACAAGAAGGTTTTTAATCGTGTTCTTATCCTTATTATATATTTTAGTTGTTTTAATTTTGAAGTTTAGTTTCGTTTATTTATATTAATGTACCCTTTAGTAGCTACACGAGGGCTACTTTGGACCACCCTCGGAATTATGAATCGTGGTCAGATGATGTCCTGATCCCGCAACATACTTTTCCAAACTTACACGCCATAACAGTATAAAGACCTTTGACCCTCAATGATTTATTTTTGAAATTAACAAAAATATAGTCCTCGGTGATTTGTGGTTTGGTATTGGTTTCGAAATTGGAGGATGATGTATTCGAGACTCAGTTCTCCGAAGATTCTTTGTATATATGGACGTGATGCACTTTAAATCAACTATCGTGAGTCAAACTTCCTCACATTGGTGTGATGTAGAGGGCTGGAAAGTGGAATCAACCAATCAAACAATCATCGTGTATAAGACGTCCTCACATTGGTGTGATGTAGAGGGCTGGAAAGTGAAATCAATCAATCAAACAACCAT
>BGPR01029162.1:0-19456 GCA_013235015.1 Araneus ventricosus | reverse complement strand
TCTGGAAACAACAGTATTGAAATAGATTGGTTTTGAGAGATGAATGATACTCGTATAAATCATCATTATATATTTAGTTTAATGATATCTTAAATGCAAGATTTGGCTAAAAATACAGGGGCTAATGCTTTTAAAAATTTTATTTATTTTTAAAAAAATTTGATAGAATCACCTTCATTGTACTTCCCTCCTCTACTCTGCTCCATGCAAATTTTCCCCTCTTTTTGAAAATTCATATGGTTCTGATCATTTCCTGAAAGCCCATTCATCATCCCTTTTTGTTTTGGCTTCAAGCACGTATAGAGTCTGAAATATAGTTCCTTGTAACACTGATTTGACCATGGGAAATGAATGGTAACTCACAAATCTGTCTGAAATCTCACGGAGCAAGATCAGGTGAATAGAATTAATTTAACACGATGAGGATCCCATGCTTGGCAAAACAACCCATCTTTACAGATACAGAATTTTGTCTTGGGGCATTCTCCAGGTGAATAAATCATGTTTCTTCACAAATTAAGATGTGTTTTCTTATCCGTTCACTTTAAGTAGTGAGGCTATTTCTGATATATTGTCGGTTGACTGTTTAGACACAAACAATGGGCTTAACCCCTCTGATGTCGAACAAACTTGTCGTATTTGGTCAGCCAGGATGTGGGTCTTCATCCATCTCTTCTTGTTTTTCTTCAACACTCTAAACCAATCAAAACCTTGCGTATGCGGCAATCACTCATCCCAATACTTCTTATATCCTGTTGTTATAGCGAATAATTTTTGTCTCATATTTCCTAAATTTAAAGAGGAATCTCTCGCTAACTCATTTGCTGATGTGACGTTTTCAGGAGTTGGTGAGATAAAATATCTAGGAAAGGACGATTTAAGGGAAGACAATTGCTGTTAAAATCTATTTAAAATAAATGCAAGTTTGTCTTTAAAAAATCTTTAAAATAAATGCAAGTTTTATCTTTAAAAATTCTTTTTAAATTTCCTTTACTTTTTTTATATAGATAGATTTAAATGGTAAATTTATTTGCTATAAAGTTTCAGATCATATCTTGAAATACAATATATGCGGATATTTATAAATGTTAAAATTTTCTTTCATTTCTTACCTAATATCCTACCTTTTCACTTAATCGACAATTAAATATACGATTACAACTTAAACAATTAATTAAAAATACAATTAATACAATTTAAATTATGGATTTAATTCATAACGTAGCCGTAAAAGCAGGTCTACCCTTGCCCTACCGTGACATCCGGGTCATCTGAATGACAGCCGCTACAACAGCTTCCAGTACTGAGACCGGAGTCCAAGCAGCCAAATATCTGGCCCCGACCCGACCCTTCCCGAAGGAGGACAGGCCAACCTTTGCTATACCCCCAGGAGCAGCGCCTTCCTGCTTACTTATCCGGCAGCAACTCATTCCTATACTCGCGGTGCCCCTCCACGGGAGACGTATTTAATTTATAAGTATACATGAGTATTTAGGATATTCAACCTTCATAAAATTGAATGTTCTTGTACAACGATTCAAGTTTAAAAATTTTAATTTGTGCAAAAATCCTCATCATTTTGTTTCCCTTAGAGAACAAGAGAGTCCAGCTTATGCAATACCGATATGCTTCTGAATACTAATAGTATTGAAATGGAATTTTTACATAAGTTTCCCTAATATCTGGCCTTTAAGATATGAAAGCAAAATTATGCTACGTTTCACACAAGCGCAGTAAAAATTATTTATTACAAATACTCATATTTCCTGTGTGAAAGCATTTAATTCAAATTTTAATGCAATAATTCTTTTACATATCGCCACGTATTCTGTAAGTTACGGAAAATTTGATTGGAATGTCTGCATGTCAAATGCAAAAAAGTAGAAAAAATTTGATTTTTTAAAGAAACCTTTATATCCTCCCGAATTCGTGCTATTTTTAAGAAAGTGCATGTAAATACCATGCACATTAAACGAAATCATTAATGAAAGTTTCATCCCGTTATTAGTTTTTTATGAAACGGGATGGGTCGAAATCTTTTCTCTTCTTCATCACTTTCTGGTCCCACCTAAATGCTCTCGTGACCGAATTTTCACTGTAAAATGTGAGTTCCGACGATAGTATGTTCCACGATTCTTTGCAACTGATTGCGAACCATAGTATTTATATTAACTCAAATTTTTTAGCATCTTAAAAAGTGTGCAAAACTTTTGGACGCCATTGTATATTGAGATACAGTGCGTATCAAAAGTTTAAGCACAACAATAATTTTAAAATAAAACTTTAAAATATACACTCTATTTTAAATCAGTGTTCATATATGCACAAAAATAAAGAATTGAAATTATACTTGATACAATCATGCTTTAAACTTTATTTCCAACTATCGAATTCAACAAAAATACAAAAAATAGGTGTGCCAAAAGTTTAAGCATGAGACATTTATTTTTTTACAGTCGAGTGAAAGCAAAATGTTAATATTTAATTATTGTTCTTTTTCATTGAATTAGTTTAAATATATGGTTTTCCATCAGTAACACTAAGTTCTGCATTAGTTATGGCTACAGTTCAGACCAAACCTCCTCAATGGCTAATTTCAGTACTTCAACTGAAGAATACAGCTTATTATTTTGATAAACTGTGATTTACCCCACACGTTTTTTTATGAAATTCAAATCAGGACTTAGGGCTAGACCACTCAAAAGCGACCCCATGTTGGAGATAAGCCACTGTGACGTTGATCCGGAGGCATGTATTGAAGGGTTGTCATGTTGAAAAGTCAAATATGCTCCATCAAAGATTTAAACAAAGGGAACCAAATGACTGGCAAGTGTCTCTTGGTAGGTTTCAAATTTTTTTTGACCCTGAGTAAGGCTAGGGATGTCTGCCTATTGAAACAAACCACTGCCCATACCATCATAAATTCACCACCATGCTGTCATCTAAATATGCTTCTTTGTTCTTTTCAAAGATCATGCCATCAGCTCCATCCAAATTTCATTTTTTCATCACGGAATATAACAATAATCCACACATCACCAAATGGCATGGGCTGTTTGGCCTTCTGTAATCAAGCTTCCTTGTGGTGTGGTTTCAAGCCAGGTGGTCGAGGCATGTTGCGGTTTTTCATATACCAAGATTCTAAAATTCTTTTATGAAGTCTTTTTTTCAATATATGTCCGCCAATGATATTTTTAATTTGAAAAAGAAAAAAAATTCCTAGTTGAAGTCAAGATTCTTAAGTGCATGTCATCGCGAGAGCAGGTCACTTGTGGCCTTCCAAAAGTTTTTACCACAAGCAAATATTTCATAAATTTCACGTTTCGACTTCTTTAAAGCAGCTGCAATTTCACAGAGATAGACTACTGTTTTACTCCCATACACCAGATTTTTTATTCTTCCTAATATGAAAATTTTTAAGACCTAGCTATTTTGAACTAATTTCGAGCATAAAGTCAAGTTCTTCTTATGTACCTAACTGCTTGGGTGATTTCATTAACTTACAGAAAAGCAGTTTTGTGCTTAAAAATTGACACAACAATTTTTTTCCATTTTTAAAACTTCCGATTAAAAATAAAGTTTTAATGTTAATAGTGTTAAATATGATTTTAAAATGGCAATTTTGTATATATATATAAACGATATGTTGAAATAAAGTGGATATTTGAAATTTTATTTTAAAATTATTTTTGTGTTTACATTTTTGACACGCAATGTATGTTTTCTGCAATGGACTTGTAAACAATTTTTAATAAAATAAGCTCTTCATTTTTTGCGTATACTTCTTGAAAAAATGTATGTTTGTGATTGGCTCATATATCTTCTTTGATTAATGGAAGTAGGTTTCGAAGTGAAGAATTGATGAGGAGCTGATTGGCACTTTCATATATCAATCCCCATGATTTGTTGACGACTTGATCATGAATGATGATCTTAATACTCTATATAAGGACTTGTATTTATTTACTTTGCGTTTCCTTCATAAGAATTCAATAAATATGATCAGTCTGAATCTCTTAGAAATAAACAGGAAAATATTCTAAACTTTGCACTGTTAGTCAGTGTGTACAAATAACTTCGAATATTTGGATTATCTTATTCCTCATTACAAATATTATTAGTATATGACATTGGGAATAAATGAACACAACAATCAATTAAAAAAATTAAAATAGACTTTGTTTGTCAGAATTGAGGAAATATATTCATATATGGTTAATATACTGATGGTTAATGCCATTCATCTTCTACGTTTACTTACTAATGAAAAAAAAAATATTTTGCTTCAGTTGTTCGTTTAAAGTTAGAAGAAAGAAATAGGAAATATTTTTTTATCTTCTAAGCTAAAAGAATATATACATTTGTTTCATTATTTTGATAAAAATGTAAAGAACTTAATATTTTTTTTAAATCCTTCATTTCTTGTTGTATTCTTATATCACAAATGATGTTTTCTCAAATAGTAAATCCTCTTGTTTTTGTTTGAATGAATACTGAAAACAATGACAAAAAATTTAACCTTCCGTCGGGACCATCTAATTTGCGCTGGTTTCAAGGGGTGGGTATCTTCCTGTCTCCCTACCGCTCACACTAGGATTTTGCGGTTTTTTCTCTAGTGCTCTTTTGATGTACGTGAGAGGCACGTTAATCTGGTAGATGAGTTGCGCCCGATTACGGTAGTATTTTTGATTTTAAACATTTTCTCAATATTTTTTATGTACCTACAGAAGTTTATGTACCTGTGTCGCATCCACGAATTCATTGATATTGATCGTTATTTCCAATAAAATATTTCAAAAATGTCGAATTATTTCAGGCTCCCATCGACAACAGTTATGATTGCTAAAGAACCTTACGTTAAGAAAACGTCAACTCCCTCATGAATTCCTGGAAATTTGTTAGTTGAAATTGCAAGAAAATACAAAAAAAGTTACTTAAAAAAGCAAATATAGCTTTGCATGACCGAATAGTTCCTTTTCATAACATTTCCTTAAGCATAGGAAAAAAGTTAGCTTTTAATTTCAGAAATTAGCATTTGTGTGGCGTCCGACAGAAAGTTAAATAAATCATAAAATGAATTTTCAATAATAATGATGCTCCCAAATCTCTCTCTTTCATAATGAATGTACTCTAAAGAAAGTAAGTGATATGAAAATCAAAATTTGAAAATTTATCAAAGAATTGAATTCTCTGAATTAAAATAAATATTTTTCAGAACATTGAGAGAACCCTAAAAACATATTTCTCTGTCCATTGCTACTGATCAATTGGGAAAACATTTTTGACCTGAAAGCAGAAAATCAAACGAAACATTCATAACTGAATAACGATGACGGTTTAAACAACACATTGCATTTTAAATTTGGCTGTCATAAGACTGGTATTATCCAGTCATCTGGGTCAATTCTTTATAATAAGGCTTTGGTTTATTCGTACGTAGTATATACGGTACACCTATAATTAGTTGAAAAACTTTTATATCAATTAAAAGAAAACTACTTTTTGTAGAGAATCATGATACAATTGACTCCCAACTATTCAGCGTAATGTGGTGGAAGATCGAAAGAAAAATAAATCAATAATTACAAAAGCTGCAGATTTAAAAATGCTTATTTTCTCCCCCTACCCATTTCATTAATATTGCCTTTTCTTGAACCAGAACCTGCTCTCATTCATATATAAATTTTGTGGTATAGGTCATTGCATTATAAATGTGTGTTATGCACAATACTTAACGTTTCAAAATGTTATTACGCAAAATTTTAGGATACGATGAAAGATATTGTAGGCTTTTTAAGTTAACTTCCATAATGTTTAACTTAATTGCAAAAAAACATAAATTTATGTTCAATATACAGTATGAATACATATATTCTAAAAATTAATAAAACATTAACGTAAAAAGGCTTAATTCATTAAAAAACATTAAGCAAGGCAGCATTTTATTGTTGATTTGTAATGATTACGCATTTGTGAGAAGGTGCATATAGATGAAAGAGTGAAATTGAAAGTTGTAATAGAATTATTTTAGATTATATAAGATAACCTCTTTAAATACCTGAAAAAATAAATTATTCTTCAGTTTATTAACGAGAGTTATTTTTTCTAATCAGGTCAGATAGCCAACAGTCTATTTTATATCGGTTATTAGCAGAGCTTTGTGGATTATTTGTGTTAAATTAAAAAATAAAAATATAACACGTATTTCTAATTTCATGATTTTTTCACGTATTTCGTCTTTCACGTATTTTTCATGAAGCCTATCAGGAGAGAAATTAAGTATTTCTTATTCATGATGATTGTCTCGTTAACTGATACAGAAATATGAATATTATAAAATATAAACTGCATGAGTATAAGAGATTTCCTTACATATTTTCCAAGAAATCAAATATTGCAAATGTGAATCAGGAACAAAAGAAGAATTCGAACGCTAAGGCCATCATATTCTTTGCTTTGTTTCACATTTCTAAAATTCTTTTACAAAAATATTTACGAAAATTCTTTATAATATTATTTAAATATGAAACATATCAGGAGAGAAAGAATGCATTCCTCATTCATGATGATTGTCTCGTTACCTGATACAGAAATATGAATATTATAAAATATAAACTGCATGAGTCTAAGAGATTTCCTTACATATTTTCCAAGAAATCAAATATTGGAAATGTGAATCAGGAACAAAAGAATTCGAACGCTAAGGCCATAATATTCTTTGCTTTGTTTCACATTTCTAAAATTCTTTTACAAAAATATTTACGAAAATTCTTTATAATATTATTTAAATATGAAACATATCTGGAGAGAAAGAATGCATTCCTTATTCTTGATTATTATCTCGTTAACTGATACGGAAATATGAATATTATAAATATAAACTGCATGAGTATAATGGTTTTCATTATATATTTTCCAAGAAATCAAATATTGAAAATGATAATCAGGAACAAAAGAATTCGAACGTAAGGCCATCATGTTCTCTGCTTTGTTTCACATTTCTAAAATTCTTTTACAAAAATATTTACGAAAATTCTTTATAACATTATTTAAAAATTTTAGTCTCTTAATACGTGTTTTTCCTTTTTCTAGTAAATTCACTTTTAATTAAAAAATTTCATGTTTGTGTAAATATCATGAAAAAGAAAACTTGGGTCCAAGTACGGAAATTATATTATCTTTAGTATCCTATTATATCCATTTCCGTCCCTTTGACTGCAATAAATACACGAAATTTCTGATTGAAATATTTTTGAGGATCAAATTCTTTAACAATTTTCAGAAAAAACCAATCATCGCAAAAAACAAATTCCAGCCCCGTTTCTAGGCAACTATCTAAAACCTTTGACGATGGTGAAAAATTGCAAAGACAAGGAATCTTATATAAAAAAGAACGTATTAGGAGTTTTATGATTGCATTTTAAACAAAATCATCAATTATTTCTTCAAAATTTTTAAAACGAGGAAAGATTATATTCATAACATGCAAAATTCCTTTAACGATGTCACGAAAATAATGGGCAAAAAGTGTTTTTAAGTATTGGTTAAGGACACAATATTTGGTTTACATTACTATTTTGAAGTTTTTTTTTAAATTTGTGTATCAGAAGAACTAAAATATAGGATTTTTTAACTGACACTAATTAGAGCCGTCTGTACTTCGATATATTAGCCGAGATGCCCTAATATTTGGTAGGGGGACTAACCACGATAAGGGAAAAAATATTCAGCGAAAAACATGGTATAGAAAGTCGCCAATCGAGGAAATTTTGGCTCTCTTGTAGACTACACAACTAAGAATTAGACAAATGAAAAACAAAGACGAAATTTCTGTACAACAGCGCTTTAATGCAGCGAATGAACTGCCCCAAGTATTATAGAGATGATATTTCAGTGCACCATAACTCTTTATTCAATAAAAGCATTCCCCCGACGAGAGTATACTGTCCTTCCGCCAGGAAAAAACCCTGAGCAGGGTTGCCTCAAATAGACGAGTCGAAGAAAGGAAGGATACGGATAAAAAATCAACCGCGACATTTGGCAACCTAAGCGCATTTACGTTAGATAAGGATATCGTTTTCGAACGAAGTGCAAAAAGAAATGAGACTTACGCGTGTTCTATCTACGCCAAATTAAAGAAAGCTCTTTCCTTCACCCCCAAACTGCAGTGGAATAACCCGTTTCCATAACGACCGACAAAAGCATGTCTGGTGTCTAGAGTTTTTCTCATGGCGGCAAGACAGTAGACATCCTGCATTGTGAGCACTCTCATGGATCCGTGGATCACACATTGTATCCTGTACACAACATTTTCTATGTCCATTCTCCCCTATCTAACACCACGTGACTTTTTCCTGCGGGGTTATGTGAGGTTCAAGGTCTATCTTTGAGGTTTTGACCTTGCCGACATAAAAGAACAACAAATCACGGGCTGTGATAAGCATTCCTGGTGATATGTTGTGTTGTGCCAACGAGAATGCTGTGTACAGGACGCAGTGTGTGGTCCACGAGAAGGGGGATCACATTGAAAGAGCTCTATCCTCGCTGAGGAAGTGCATGTATTAAATAAAGTGCTACGGTGCACTGAAATATCTGCAACCCTTAGGGTAATCGATGTTCAGGGGTGTAAAACAACGCGATTTTTGTGACTCCGGTTAGATCGTGCCGGCACGGCTTGCTGCCCTGGGGCCAATATCCAGGAACATTACAGAAAAGGCAAAAAGGTGACTGTTTCTTTGGCTTGTATTGAGTCTTCGAGTTAACATTAAATGCTGCTGTAGTTAGCAGGGCACAAAATTCTTCGGTTGGTTCACCATTAATTTTCAAAGTAGTAAGAACACCCACAACTTCTTCAGAGAGAAACTCTCACAGTTTCAAAATGTTACTTTATGTTATTTTTTCACGTTTTAAGTGAATAATCTATCGTCGACAAACATCATCTGGGAAAGCACATAGAATTTGGTTTGTTAAAATGCGGCCGTATGCATTTATATTTTCTTTCATAGCAGTTAAATCTTGAAGCCTCCTGTTACACTCTATATAAATTTTAGAGACATTGGCGTTAGGTTAGAAACAGGCCTTATATTTTCCATAACATCTAAATCAGCCTGAATAATACTATTCTTATCTCCATTCTAATTTTTCAAGATACTTTTCACTGTTTCATATGTTTCAGCAGTTATTCTTATTCCATCAACAAAATCGGCAGTTAAACCTTCAAATAATCTCCTAAATAGATATGTTTATCTATTGTATAAAGTTGCTGGTTCAAATCGACTGCATAAGAAAATTATTCAAAAAACATATGGATTTTTTCTAGGTCACCATCAAAGGTTTCTATTTTCATTGTAGGCAATTTTATAGTGGATTGAACTTAAGACATAGGTACATTTGGAGAGATAGTGCTGGCGTAGGATGAAGGAAATAGAGAGTATCGCGTGCACATCGCCTCATTTGGCGAGTTGGCGGCGTCTGGCGTAGGATCAATGTTTGAAACTTGAAATTTTTCCAAAGCTTTTCCGGGCTTTGAATATAGTTAATTCTGATTGATCTTCATAATCTGCACATTCAAGCATATCCAGTAAGAATTCTTCGTCGGAAAGAAGGACGTATATTTTGTCATGTAAATGTTTTATCTCTTTAAACGTTTCTGAAAGGCGACTGATCGTATAACCTATTTCGGTTGAAATCTAGAAGTTGGAACACAGCATAGTTAAAATCGCGCCAGCGCGCCAAGTCGCCAAGCTAAAGATAAACAAACGTGCATCGGTCACAGTTAAAGGTTAATCGTTTCATGCTGACTCGTTTTGAACCTAATGCGTTTGTGGTTTGACGTTGCACTATCTCAGAATTCCTTTTTGAACCCAATGCGTTTGTGGGTTGTCGTTGCACTTGCTCAGAATTTCATCTTTTTGAACCCCATGCGTTTCTGGTTTGTCGTTGCACTAGCTCAGAATTTCATCTTTTTGAATCCATTGCGTTTGTGGTTTGTCGTTGCACTTTCTCCCGTTTCAAATGTAGAATTTTAACAATGCTCCCTATCCTTGCGGCATCTAAAGTGGGAACCGGGCACATTTTTTTAACTTAAAAAAACATCAGCGGCTTCGCTTTCAGCAAAGTGGGAATCTAGTAGCTTCGCTTTTTCATTGAATGATATAAATGTGCTTTTTTTATAATTAATGAAATAAATAAGTACAAATTGAGCTCCCGATGCCTGCGGCATCTAAAGTGGGAACCGGGCACATTTTTTTAACTTAAAAAAACATCAGCGGCTTCGCTTTCAGCAAAGCGGGAATCTAGTAGCTTCGCTTGCTCAATGAATATAATCATAATAAAGATATGAGAGGATAAACAACATATATCAACGATTAGAAAGAAATATAAAAGCATTTGTCCCTAGTAGCTTCGCTACTAGGGACAAATGCTCTGCAAAAAAAGGAATAGAAAAGAGTTAATAGACTTACTATGCTCTTTTAATCTTTGTTTGGGGGTGGAAACGCTCTGGATATTGCTCCAAAAAACCGCTGAACTTTTTCAGTGATGCGATAATTGTTTTGTCTCCTCCAGATGTACTCAGCCATATATGCATCGAATTCCCCGGCGACGTGATTAGTGCCGTGCAAAGATCTTTTCAAAGCACTCCAGGTTCCCTCGATGGCATTGGTATGCGCTCCTGTATCCGGGTCAACAAATGTCACACTATGGTTGACCGTCAAATGTTTAAAACCCTCATCAGAGAGGCAACTATATGACGACCAACAGTCTGACATTATAGTAGTACCCGGAAGAATTCTTCTTTTAATCACCTCTAACAAAACATCCGCACTCCTTTCATCCACAACTTCAAAGAAACATTCATTCGAATACCTTAATAATCCACCAAAGACCCATTTTCCTTCCACACGCCTTCCTCTATTGTATTTCCGCTTCCCAAATTTACTTTCATCAATTTCTACTATCTTTCCCACCCCCCCAATCCTACCATCAAAGGCCAAACATTCATCTTCACACACTTCCCTACAAAAATTCATCCAATCTGTAACCGTCTGACTAGCAAGATCCAAATCATTCATTATACTCTCTTTCGTCATTCTATTCACCCACATATATGTCAAACACAGAATCACACCCAAACTCAAATGGCTGTCCTGAAACCAGGAACCCTTTCGCACAGCTCTCTTAATCTGATGTCCATTCACTCCTCTCTTTCGACAAGACCACACTTTCCCAACTTTCGTTCCATCGCTATCAACCAATTTCATTCTCTCACCACACACAGGACATTCATACCATTTAGCAAGCAAACCATTATCCATACAGAATTTCAAACAAGCATTCTCACCTAATTTCATCAATTCATAAAAGAAAAAAATATTCCACTCGCCTTTCATCCATTCAGCTGGGCTATAATATTTTTGCCCATCCCATTCACCAGACATCCATTCTTGTACATTCATCGACATACCTAACCACCGAAGGAACCTTAAAAAGAAACACAAAAGTCCACCACCCAGGCGAAGACAGCATTCCAAATGATCAATTCCCGAATATGAGCAAGCGAGTTCAAGAATTCCATGCAAACGATTTTTATTAATTTCATGTAGCAATAAAAATAATTCTTTTATATGATCCGAAAACGATAAAATAACTAAATGAATTAAAACTAGAATTATAAAGTTCTTTAAAGTCATTTTTAACTATTAGAAAATATCTTAATAAAAGATATTTTATTATTTAATTAAACACGTTATAAATATTTTCATTATAAGTTTTTAAAAAATCCGCGCACTTTGTACACAACTGAACAACGCGAAACAGAAAGATCAAATAAGTAAATCAATAAAAAACTAGAAATATAAATTTCTTGAAAGTCATTTTTAATTCTTTGAAAATATCTTAATAAAATATATTTTATTATTTAATTAAACATGTATTAAATATTTTTTATTATAAGCTTTTTCAAAATCCGCGTAGTATGTACACAACTCAACAACGCGAAACACTGGCCGTGACGTCAGCGATCTTGCCGATGGGTTGCCAATGGAACTATTGCGCTTGATTCCACGGGTAACCATATTGGCGACAAAAGCGCGTGTGTTCCAACTTCTAGATACCAACCCCTATTTCTTCCTGTGAACCATCAATGTTGAACTTATTACAGGAACGAGAGATGTTTCCTCTTACGTAACTTCTTTTTCTTTCAAAATAAAGGTTTAGTCGTTTTCATCTCCCTTGCTATTATTTCCATTTAATGAAATATGTTGTTAAACCGTATATGAAACAAGGCCATTATTCAGATCCATTTTGCTCACTCGTAAAAAAAAATACGTCTCTATCCGTAAGTTCTGACGGGTTGTTTCGGTACCAATAAATTTATTGGGAACGTAACTAATCGTAATAACTAACGTAATTTAACGTATCTAATCTTATTGATACACCAAAATTTTACACCAAATAAGAAGACATAGAACTTAACAGGTAAACATTAATGAAACTGTATCGTAGAACACAGGACAGTCAAAGTTACAGTTTGTTGCTTAGTAAGAAAATAAATTCAGTTGTTTTCTGGTTCTCACGTGCCATAATTTATTATCCTCGAACCGTACAGGTACTGTAATGACATCATACAATTGCCGACATAAATTTTTTAAACTTACTAGGGCCAGAATGTTTTCGGCATTATATGTTTTCATAGTGATTTTTTATCGGAGAACCTCATTAAATTTTGCGCCTTTTCTGATAATTCGCTAAAGACAATGGGGCCTATTTGTAGTTACATGAGAAACAAGTTTATATTTTGAATCTACTGTAAATCGCGCAATTACAGCTCGTATCTGTAAATATTCAAATAATTATTTATATTTGTTTATATTTTGTTACTCCTTAGAAAAATTATTATTTTTTAAATTTCAAACATTACCTTATTTATTGAAATTTATTTTCTATTCATAATATGCATGCATGTTCCTTAACATTACTAGATCAAATCTAATTTAAAATGGAATTATGTCCTTTTGATTTTATAATGTATAGATATATTTGTCTTTAATTTTTTAACCTATTCCTTTTGATATTCAATAATTTATTTATTCTGGTAATGTGGGGAAACTAGAAATGCCAGGCAACTGTTAACCCCTCAATATTTTTTTTAAATATTGATTAAACAATTTTCTAAACCACTAATTTACAACACTTGATATGTCTTCTATCCAAACCAGCTGTCAGATCGCCAGTCGCTATAGAGCAGATTAGAAGAAAGTTAGATTCATCAATGAAGAAAATTTGCAACTTACAACTGGAAATACGACCCAATTCAATTTATTCTCGAGACTCTAAGTTTAAAATTGCAATTAAAATAACTAAATTCCTTTGAATAGTGCTGTTTCTATATTTAATTTCTATTTAATTTCAATTTATTTTTTATTAAGTATAAAAAAGTTATAAAGGGGTCACCTTTGTGAAAAGATTATTTGGGCGACTGGAAAATAAGGTTTTAGGCAACTGGATACAAACAGTACCTTCAGTTATCCCTTATTATTAAGCTAATTTGTTTTAGATCTCTTTTCAGTCAGTTATCTGAACTTTTATTCCTTAACCTCGAAAAGTTGTTGATATTTTTTCAAAGAATGAATTTTATTTTTAATGATTGCAATTAGTTACTTTAAATATTTTTTCTTTCATTCAATTTGAAAAACTCTTTTAAAATTTTTGATAAAAAGTTTAATATTTATTTATGAATGCTTAACTAACATTTGAAATAAATTAAAGCTGCAGCGGCTTCCAGGAAGAACATTATATGTCGTTTATAGAATTTTCAGTTAATAGAGTAATAATCAAAAGTTATAATATTTAAAGTTATTATATCTAAAACGAGTGGTAGAATTTTTTGTAGTTTATTTATCATCAGAACAGTGTAGTTAACTTTTTTATGAAATACTCTTTAAATGATTAAAATAAAGGCTTAAAAAATGTATCATGGGTTCAATCAAGAAAACCTGTCCAGTTATTTTAAGCACAAAAGAAAAATAAGTTTTGTGTTCTGAAATTCACACGAGTACACAATGCGTGAACAAAAGTATGACATCTTACGCAATGTTTTTTTTATTAATATGTCTAAATAGTTCCATTCCCTAAAAAAATCCTGTTTTTACTCCTTCTGTTTTGTTTTCTCGAATACAGATGGCTCCATGGGACTAGTGTTTCTTTAAAAATTTGCTGAATTTTTTTAAAAGAAAGTTAGCGTAGGATTGTGATTACTTAAGGACATTTTTTTCTCTTTTTTTCTCTATTAAGGGCTTGGGGTAAGTTTATTTTTTATGATGGCTACTTTTAAAAGCCAGATGTCTGATATTTTTAATAAATCTTATTAGCGTTTTTATGTCTGTGTTTGATTTTCCTCTTTCTTTTGAAATAATGCTTTTTGATGTACAGATTTACTTTGTTTTTTGTTGAGAAATTATATTTGACGAGAAGAAGTTAAGAGAAGTTATATTTGACGTAATGTAAGCTTCTTATAGAAAAATTTCCCAATTATTATTTTGAAGCCATTTCGAATAAAGTGCTTAGCCCTCGAAAAAATGGACTAGAAAGGATTCCTTGTTTGTTTTTTTCGATTCCTTCTGAGTTTATCTTTGTTTTTTGGCTGTCTTTGAATGTTATTGATTTCCATTGTTCTTTGTTTTTTGTTTGCAGCTGCGGCTTAAACATTGTATAAATTTTATTATCTAAATTTTATTGTTTAGAAAAAAAATGTTGTTTTTGTTTAAAGTTTAAATTAAAAATTTTTATTTTTTAAATTTATTCTAATTTTTCTAGTTGATTGTTTTTAAGCTTTATGCAATGTATCAATTCCTCTTTTCCCTTTCTTTGCTCAGAAATAACACAATTCTTTAGTTTTTATACATTTTGATCCAAAATTTGATGTCTTTAGTGTTGTTTTATTGTTATTATTATTGCTTTGAGAGTTTCAATATTAAATTTATGAGAAATAACTGGTGGTGTTAACTGATTTCTGAATTATTCCTGTAATTTCAGAAAATACACCCATTGATTTAAATTGTCCTTTCAGGCAAAAAAAATATTCCCCTAACCTATTATCCCCTTTTAAACTAATCTACTAATATTGTTATGATAAAGTCTAGTCAAACAAATTTCCTATATCAGGGTGAAAAAAAATATTTTCCTACTTAATTTAAATAAGAGTAAGGGCTTTTTGTCTTTTGTTAAAATGAGTAATTGATGATTCCTAAATCTAAATAACTTGTTTTTCAACTGTAACCACAAATCTCTTTCTCTTAAAAATATTTTCATGCACCACATTTACATCCTAACAACATAATTTACCTATTTTTTGGCTGAAATATTTAATGAATTGAAGCTACAATACCAGTCCAATCTAGATGCCCAGCCAAATTCGGCGGTCCTTCCCTATTCCAGCTTTTATTTAAGACAAAAATATATATACTATTGCAAAGAGTTCGGATATTGACATCTAAATCTGGAGATGATGTTATTTGTCCAACAGGAATGTTACGAAGCCTACATATAATCGAACTGCACAGCAATTTTCATCGCGAGTCAAATAAAACTTTCTAAATATTTCAAATTATTTCACCTGTCCTCATTCTTTTCCTACGATTGTATTCGGGCTCATGTTTCCTAAGTCCTTCATGACTTGCGAAACAATTCTGCTACCTTAATCCTTTGAAACAAGTGAAACAACCTAATTTGAAATATATTTGAAAGGGGATTCTAATTGATTTATTTTGATAAACCGTTTTAAATTAATTCATTGAAATGGAGTTAGATTAATTCTTTAAATTACTGCAGTTGTTTCTTTGATGGTATCAATTAATTTTTCCACCTCTAGCAAGATTGTTTTCATCTCTTTTTTGAAATTCTTTATTCGTATTTTAATCCATTAACTAAATATAGCAAAATAAATTTAATGCATTTTGTCCATTCTATGCATGTCATAGGTTATTACAAACTGAATCCAAGTATTAATGCTCATTTCTTGCTTTACCACACTACTAAGAAATGTTTTCATTCTAGAAAAGATAAAAAAAAAATAAATTGAAATTTAAAAAAATATTCGGTTCTCTAGGATTTTTTTAAATTTACAAAAGCACAAGGGACTTATTTTAGTTAAAAGTGATATTATTATTCATGTTTTGTTGGAGTAAGTAAATATCTTTAATCCAACTTTAGTCCAATTTAATTCGTTCTTCAATTTCGGACACAAGTATGCATGCATGTTCTTTAAATTAACAAACGTTCTCAGGTTAAATACGCTCAAAATTTCTTAACACTTGATAGCACTTGTTATTTACCTCATTTACCTTCAAGCTTTTTCTGCAACTCTAACTTACTCTAAATATAAATGTATGTAAGAGTTATACTGAATCACTAATTTGGGTGACAATTGTAGTAATTATTTTATTCTCACAAACTAAAATTGCTTCCTGTGACAGCCTATAAAATTTGAGCTCGCTCTCTTTTTATAGATAATTCTATTAGTTTCCCTTTATATTTACCTTACACTTTCGGTAAAATGTAACTTAAAATCAATATTTACACTCCATTGGTCATTTACAGTTACAGATTAGCTATCAATTTCAGATTTTGTTTCTTGCACTCAAAGGATAAGCTGTTCTTCTCTTTTTGATATTTTAGAGTGAAATTAGCACTCATTTTATATATAATTCCATTAGTTTCCCTTTATATTTTATTTACATTCTCGGTAAGATGTAACTTAAAATCAATATTTACTCACCATTGATCATTTACACTTACGGATTAGCTATAAGTTTCAGATTCTGTTTGTTGCACTCAAAGGATAAGCTGCTCTTTGCTTTTTGATGTTGTAGAGGGAAATTACCACTCATTTTCATAGATAATTCTATTATTTTCCTTTTATATTTAATTTACACTCCCGGTAAAATGTAATTTAAAATCAATATTTGCTCTCCATTGCTCATTTACACTTACAGGTTAGCTATCAGTTTCGAGTTCTGTTTGTTGCACTCAAAGGATAAGCTGCTCTCCTCTTTTTCTGTAGAGGGAAATTAGCACTCATTTAAATACGAGGAAGGCACAGTATGAGTGAATCCTTTCAAACTTTCAACCATACATATGTGACTGCAACTGATTTACGACCTAAGTTAACTTTCGAACACCGAATGATCTTTCACATTTTTCCTCAAATTGCTGCCGATTCGCTTATATTGTTTCATTTACAAATATGTTTAAATACTTACTGTAACAATTCAAATAGATATTTATATCAAATGCTGCAATAACAAAGCCGGAAAGCTAACAAACATAACCTTACTCGAAGATAATCCAACTCAAGGAATAGTATGTTTTCCTTGCTTTCTTAAAAAGTTGCGCTTTAAAAATTTGTAGCCGTTTCTCCAAATAATATATATTCACATAGTGAACATCGGGTCAAACTAGATTTTTAAATTTTTCTCTCTAACACACCAAATATACAATGTGTTCACTCTCATCTTGTTTCAATAGTTCATTTCTAATCGTTAGAGATAGGCCTCTTTTTCCAGTTTAAAAAATGTTCTAAATGTCGTAAAAAATTACTTTTCATGTTTTTTGAGTCAATAAATGTACGGTTGAAAAAATACGATACCTAAATTTTTATTCCGCCCCTCAGTCCATTATTCATATATAGTAAAATAGTTTTGAGACAACAACATTTTAAACGAAAAAAGTCCCACTCTTCTACTAATAAATCTGACTGAGTTCTGAAATTCTGAACGTCACTGATGAACCATTTCAATGGCCGACGCTCCTCGATACGCGCCGTTCTTTCGAAGTGACCATTAATTGGCTTACTAATGAAGTTCAGAGCTTCAGAACTCGGCCAGATTTGGCCGCAGAAGAGAGGTTTTATTCATTTAAAACCTGTTCGTGTGTCAAGAATATTCTAATAAATGTGACTGATAGAACAGGGTGACTCATAAAAATTTATAATTTGTAATTTTTTTCAAAATTACATTTATTGACTGAAAGGATAGTTCTTCACTTCATTTAGAGTATGTTTCCAACTGATAGAATTCACCTATCTCTAATAGTTTAGAAATTAGTTACTGAGCCACGATTTTAGTAGACAATTCCAGCGATCCTTCAGTATAAATAACAAGACAGAACAAAAAAAAAACAGTCCCACGATTTTTAGGATGGTTTCGACAATTTTCATCAATATAACCTGTGGTAATACGTTATTCAATTCTTCTTTTTCGTCGCATCGAACAGCACTATCAGCCACGAATCATGGAACTGCAACTGTTTGAAAAAATGTAACTAAGGCCTGCTTCTACAGAAAATTCCCTAAATATTCTTTTGAATCCATTTCGAATAGTTTCTAGCCCTTGAAAAAGTGAACTAGAATGGATTCCTTGTTTTTGTTGTCTGCTTTTCGTTAACTTCAAATTACTATAGGATCGCATGTATTACTTTCTTTTTTTTAATTTTGGCTTTATTGGTATATCTGTCTAACTAAAGGAAACATTCAACCCTTTCACTGCACTCAAATATGATAACTCTTCTTGTAAATATTTTATATTATTCTCGGATTGTAATCCTCTATATGTCTTTTTTATTATTCTTTGTTCATGTATAATTATGTTCCCTTTCAAGTGTTTTTATATCTAATGATGTAATTTTTTTTTGGCTTTTGCTATTCAATAAAGTTTCACACATACTCTTCCGACCGACAGGGAGCCGTTTAGGCTCCGAGTTCCGGAGTATGCTGTGGTGTTATGTATAAAAAAATATAGCTAAGTTAGCACTTACTTTCAATTATAAATAACATTCTAAATGGATACAACTAAATGTAAGTAATACTTTTAGATATCTAACATTTAATTTTTTATCGTTGTCTCAGATACTATAATTCAAAAATGTATGTGGATGAAATTCTATTACGATCTAACAAAATACTTTCAAAACTATTTCAGATAACAAAAAAATCGATGAATTTATATTACCGTCTTATATTCATCTTTCAGTAAAGGGGAAATATATTCAAGTTCACCAGGGACACGTTTTCATTTTTCTTAAATTCCATTATATTTCAGAATCTTTCTGAGAATCTAGATAGGTTTTTGATTTCCGAATATTCGATGATGAAATAAGATGTTTTGTTTCCAAAATCTATATAGATATATTTCCAACTTTTTAACAAAAAATTTATTAAATTAGGAATTTCTACCAATCTTCCGCAATAAATTCGTAAAATTCAAATTATGTTACTCTAGAATTCGAAATAGCATTTCCATTTCAATAGTTTTTAAACAACAAAATCTTTAAAACTTGCTTTGTAAGAATGGTATGAAAGGTTGAAACAAGAATATTTCTAAAGTTATTGTATCAAATTTTATTAAGATACGTTATTGAAACAGCAAGATAAATATTTTTATTAAACCTGAATTTGAAATAA
>BGPR01029161.1:0-19457 GCA_013235015.1 Araneus ventricosus | reverse complement strand
CTTTACAAGCTTCATCAGCACGTAATAGGAAATATTTTATAGCTGAAATCAGGAAGAAATCTTTCCCATTTCATTCCTATTTTTACCCTCCGTTGGACGTGTTAGGAGCATATTATATCCTTGTGTTTTCTTTATTTTTTCTACCAATATTTTTTCCGAGAAAAATATATCAGATAAAATTTAAATAATAAACACCTCAGAAATTCAAAAAAAAAGCGAAAAAATAAATTTATGTGACTATTTTAAATATTTTTATAAATATTACAAATAAATAATGAAAAATCACAGCATTTTGCATATACTTCATTTAAATGCTCATCAATGGCCCAATTATAGCATTTTGACAACATTTTTTATTAGTTTCGTACCTGCTTCTCCTATAATATTTCTATATATCTTTATTATACATTAACTTTGTTGTTTTTTGGTCCTGTGCGGTTGATTCTAAATATAATGTTCTCTTTTTTTTATTTCCGCTGGAAGGCGGGCATTGGTAGGCAATGCATAAAATTTGTATTAAAATAAGTATCCAACTAAGATTTTCGATGGCATCAATTCATTTTATATCCTTATCCATATTTTTACGTTTCAAAATTACAAGGGATTAATTAAAGAGGTGTTTTGAATATTGTAAAAATATAAAACATAATCCAATGACAGGTATTTATTGAGACATTATTTTTACAGCATAACGAATTTAGAAAATCAACTTTTGTTTGTCATATTATAAAATCTAATAATTTCTCCTTTTTTGTTTAATATCACTTGTCATTTCGGATAAAAATTGAAAAATGCACTGTAAATAATTATGAAATACATTTAGCATCAGATTGAAAGCCAAATCTTAAAGACTTAATTTCTCGCTTCTTTTTTAAAAGTTCTTTGTGTAATCTCCCTTTTTTTAAAGAAATTACATGGACACAAATTATTTTTTATCTCTGATAAAAGTTTCTTTAGAAAGTTCGACACTAGAAAACTAGTTATCCGATTTGAACCCTCACAGGGGCGGTTGTTCCGACCGAGGCTCTCTAAGAAAAGGTGAGGAAAAGACTGTAGGAAAAAGCATTTTGGCGCCCGTCAGAACCATAACCAAGAATGTTAAAGCCTATACTCCGACGAAAATGTCTACCTAATAGAGTGATTGAGGAACAAAAAAAAAGAAGTCACATGTTCTCGGATTATAGCTTTTTCAATTTTATTGATCTTTGTCTTTTCAAAACAAGATTTTGCAAGATAGCTTCTGTAATGCGTATTATTTCTATTACAAGTATAGTTTAGGATTTGTGCACTCATTGACTGTGTATGAATATTTTTTGAAAGGATATAAATGCTTAAGCAACATTACAAAATATATGGCTCTAGTTATAAGAACTAACCATAGCTTTACAATCAATATGTTTAAAATTATAATTAATTTTTTCACTTAAAATAAAAATAAATCAATATAGTAAATTTTTAGGCGTCTTTGGATTAATGGCGTCCCTGAGCCCTTTGGATAAAATGGCTCTGGTTTCTACAGGAAACCACCTGTTTAAGAATTTTTAAAGTAGCCAGATTGCCATATTATGGGAAATTATTTGATGAAAATACTCTTTCCGATATTCAATAAGGCCAACATATGGCAACAATAATCATAGTCCTCTTTTTCATGGTTTGAAAGAGGAATAAACTTCGTTTTCCTAAAGAAAGAAAAATCAATTTTTTTGAAAAATCAAATTTTCTAAACGGGACTAGTTAGCCGGTCGAAACTATAAATTTTTTTCTGTAAGCTCTTTCCTTGCAAAATTAACGAAACCGAAAAAATCAGAACGAAATTCTGAGGTGTATTGCAAATTATTGAGGGGGTTTTGACGAGAACCATACCCGCGTAGAGCCAAGATTTCAGTACTTTGGTTGTTTCGCCAATTAATGCAATATGCTTGTTATACAACTGCTGAGATCATCAATTTGGAGAGAAAGTTGAAAGAACTTAGAAATAAGCACAAGATGTTCCACTCTATGAATGACAATTTTCAGTATCTCGTTTGAAGTTTTTGACTAAGGAAGGAAGAAACGCTCTCTTATGAAAGAAAGCCGATTACAACTGATAGTAGTAACAACGAAAGGAATACTCTCGATTTGCCGTTCGACCCTCGCGGACAAACTGCGACGAAATCAATCAAAGTAGGACGCTGACAGCTTTACTACCTTGAATATCGGTGAGTGTGATGGTGGTTTGAAGACCACACACAATGGAAGGGTCCATTTCAATGTACCAACCTCTCTAAAAACTTTAATTAAGCTGTAAAGTTAAACTTTAATTAAGTTTTAAAGCAGCTGTTTGGAAAAAGGTCCCTCGGAATTAAAGAGTTAATGGATTTTTTTCCGGCACGAAAAAAATGCATGCAAAGATTCGCCGATAGGTGGCGATGATATGTAGATGAAATGATTGACAATATCAAAATTTTTTGAAATTACATCCACAAGTATTCGCCACAACCTCCACTACAAGAAACTAAAATCTGCAGAGAAGTCACATCGCCAGCGATAGCCACAAGATAAGGAAGAAAATTAGCTGGGCGTTATATTCCGAAAAGGGTCGGATGCTGTAGGGCGTGTTTCTTAAAACAGCTTAACAAGATTTATTAACCCCGTAGGTTTTCCATTTTTATTATAACCTTAAGCTTTCAAAAATTTCGCAAATGGATCTTCATTGATCCATGATTAGTATCAAAATGTTTTGCTGCTTACACTTTTGTCCGGTGTACATGTTTTGAGACTCGCCACGTTGTATTCCTAGTGATTAAATTCTCATCAGTCCATTTGATGGACCACATAGCACCGCAAATTCTTATTCAGTAGTAATAACATATATAACATGATGATGTGAAAATACTTGAATGTAGGAGATGATGACAAAATGTTTTCCTCTGTCTAAAAGCCTTAGTATGACGAAGCTGTGATTGGAAAAGCTGGACCATATTCAACGTCCGAGGCCGCGGTGAAAGTAAGCAAGTTCGTAAATACTGGTGAAAATAAGAGTGCGTCGGGCAGAATTTGCTCAGCTAATTGGAAGGCAGCAATACTATATGTTAACTGACTTGCTGTGTAATGCAGATTTCTTATTAACATTCGATTTGCATATGTTTGGTTAATTGGTACTTATAATGCTGCCTGACGGGGAGTTTTTGTATAAAATTTCAATTATACGAAGAAAAATATAACCACCAGCGTGCATGAAATGACTATCTTGCAACGTATTTTACAATCCGATTATTATTTTCTGGTTACTTGAAATATTTACTAATTTTTTTGCTTAAATGTGGAAAAAATTAAGTTTTAACCTAGCTTTACAAAGGCGGTAAATAAGTTTCTAATCAAAATGAGATAACACCTTTACATAAATAGTAAATCAAGTTTTGAAAAAAATGTAAAATAAATTTTACCACTTTTAATATAATATATATTTCGATATATAATTTTCAAAACTTTTGCTATGAACGGAAACTTTGAGCAGATATTTTTTTCTTTAATAAAAAGTCTGGATTTTTACGTCTGGGCTGGTAACTGAAAATTATCGTTATTGTCATTTGGTTCGCATGTGACATGAAAAAGTGAATGTTACAATATGCGGAGACAAACGTTCTAAGACGCGATAATTTTTAGTGTCCGATACACCATAAAAATAAGAAAAGCAAAGTACCTAGTGTTTACTCTTCTCCGCTCTCTGCTTATAGCCCACTGAAGCAAGCAGGTTTTAGGAGCTAAATCCACGCAGTACTAAAACATAAGTACTTGAAATTAACCCCTCTGCAGGGCTATGAGCTCCATTAAATAACCTGTTCCATATTCGCCATTGTTGACTTGCGAATGTAACTAAGGAGGAGGACAAACTGAAGATTCACACTTGGGTCTGATAAACGATAGCAGCGCCCTTTTTCGTGGAAATTGGATTTGACTTCTTTGTATTCACCCCATTTACAACGAATATCAATTTAAATGACACCTATTATGTCTTTGGTTTTGATAAATGGAAATTGTACTATCTCATATTGTATATTCATATGTGATATTTCATATCTTATTTTTATTTGATTTATTATATTGCAGAATTATGACAGGTACATTAGGAATAAATCGAAGACCTCTGCAAAATAGATAATATTCAACATCGAGATGAGAAAGGCGTGCTTAAAATGTTTTTCAAAATTTTTATCAAATGCGGTTGAAAGAAATTACAAATTTGTAATTTTGTTGAAATTTATTTTCGGTTTTGTTTATGAAATAATGAGATTTCGTTTTATTTTTGTTATTTTGCAGTATCATTTCACAATGCTTATTATATGGAATAATCTGACAAAATATGCGATAGTCCTTTAAAAATTTTGCTTTCCCGACTTTATATATATTTATCTTTCGATATTGCTGTCGAAAAAATATCTTATTGTTTTTTTCTTACACTTTTTGAACTTCGTTAATGACTTAACGTGAATTTTTTTCAAAAATTTAAAAACAGCTCTCACCTATATTGTAAAAATTGGAAGCACATTCACCATAATTTCAAAGTTAACAAAGAATTATTATATAAGTAATCCAACCTTTTGTTTGGTGTATGCATTGACCAAAACTAAATAAAGCGGAAATGAAGATGAGATATAAATAACACATATGTAATCGTATCGAAAAAGGTTTAGTATTCTAACATTTCATTTATCCTTTAAATTTTTTTTCCCTTATATGTGATAATTTAATTTTTCCTGTCTTCACTTAATTATAACGATACTCCTTTTTAGTTAACTCTACTTCCATCATGATAAGCGCACTTCTATTTTCACTTTATGTTACGAGTCTTCCGGGAAAATCCCATTTTCTGGAAAATTAATATTTCTGCGCATTCCTATGCAAAGTTTAATAGAGAATCAATTTAGATTCTTTCAAATTATATTTATTCCCTATACATAGTTTGTTATTTTGCATTCTTATGTTTTGAAATGAAATACAATGCAAATCTGAAAATAAAATTTTTTCCCATTATGTTTCTATAGAAAATGCTTATTTTTTAATGAAAAATGGCTTTAAATGTTTATAAAACAAAATCTTTAAAATGCTGGAAATTTTAAAACTCACAAATTTTATTTGATTTGTGGCGGCCTCTCGAACCTCTTACCTTTGTCATTGTATTTCACCTCTCACCTTGTTATGAGGCTGCAGGTAGAAGATCTTTATTCTTTCTTGATAGATGCTAAGAAGGGGAAATTGCTCTGCACGTGTATATTGACGTGTTGTATTTTCTGACATGCATTGATAGGTTCACCAGATG
This sequence comes from Araneus ventricosus, assembly GCA_013235015.1. Classification (NCBI taxonomy): domain Eukaryota; kingdom Metazoa; phylum Arthropoda; class Arachnida; order Araneae; family Araneidae; genus Araneus; species Araneus ventricosus. The sequence continues at coordinate 14,158 of BGPR01029161.1, read as the reverse complement.
GGGTGAAGCTGTTCCCATGGTTGATCAGGAAAGAAGGACATTGCACATATCTTCCTACAGGAAATGGGTTTCTCGTTTTGGCTTACCCGAGGTCATTACTATCGACCGAGGTACAAACTTTCAGAGCCATTTGTTCGAGCTCCGAAACTTCCGATTGATTTTATATTAGCTCCTATGTTACAAATATTACTGCAAATTAAAATAATAAACTATTTAATCCAGGGTCAAATTTAAGAGAGGTGGTTTCATACTCTTGCGTAAAAAAAATCGTAATCTTAAATTAAAAGTAATTTTAAACAAGATGTTAACAAATCCCGAAACTTTTAAAACAATCAAAATATATTAATGCAAAGTTTGCATACTCTGTTGCCTTGCGAAACGAAAGGAAAAATAGATGAAACGAATGACAATATCAGCATTTTTTTATTATAGCCACAAGTGTTCGGCACTACCTCCACTACAAGAAACAATACACTGCAGAGAAGTCACAACCGCAGTGATTGCCACAAAGAAGAGAGGAAATAGGATGGGCGTTATATTCCGAAAAGCGCCCGATTCTGTAGAGAGCCTCTCTTAAAACCACTGAGCAAGGTCTATTAACAACGTAGGTTTTTCATTTCTTTTTTCAACCATACTCTGTCGAAAAGTTCTCAAACCGATCGACATTGATTCAAGATTAATATCAAAATACTTTCCAGCTTAAACTTTTCTCCGGTGTCCTTAACATTTTTTCAGACTTGGCACTTTATATTCCAAGTGATTAAATTCAGGAATGTCGATATAATTTGCCCGACAGGGGGGCACGATCTCCCCGGCAAGAGGACAAGACCTGCTGTATGGAGCGCCTAGTCAAATGAAATTGATCTCAAATTTTGGCCAGATGATTATTTATCGTGCAAAAATTTTCCCCTACGGGATACAAAATTTTACTTGATGGGGGCAGAGCATCCCGGACGGGTGTCTTTGGCACCACCCCTGATTAAATTGCCAACAGGTCATTTGATGGAAACAATAGCACTGTAAAATCTTATTTAGCAGTCATAACATATGTAAGATGATGATGTGAAAATACTTGAATGTAGGAGATGATGGCAAAATGTTTTCTTCTGTCCTGAAGCCGTAGTATAACGAAGCTGCGACTGGAAAAGCTGGAGCATGTTCACCGTCTAAAAAGGCCGCGATAAACGTAAGAGTGTTCGTAGACTGGTGAAAAGTAGAAGGCGTCGGGCAGAAGATGTACTTTACTCAACTACTTGGAAGGCAGCAATACTAGAAGTTAGCTGAGATTGCTTCGTGATGCAGATTTCTGTAATTTGCTTTTTCCTGCGGAGTTGGTTATTATAATGGTGCGTGACGGGGAGTTTTTGTATTAAATTTTAACTATACGAAGAAAAATGTAGCCACCAGTGCGCATGAAATGATTATCCCGCACCGAATTTTACAATAATTATTTTTTTTATGGTTTCTTGAAATACTTACGGATTTGTTTGCCCATCCTGTATTTAAATGTGGAAATAATTGAGTATTCACGTAGCTACACAAATGGGATTACATAAGTATCTAGGCAAAATGTGATATAACCTTTACATAATTAACGATCAAGATTTGAAAAAAATGTTAAATTATTATTACCACTTTTAATATTATAAATATTACAATATATAATTTTAAACGCAACCACAACCATGTTCACTAGCAGTAATGCTTTCTTTAATAAAATGCCTGGATTTCTAGGTTTGGATCAAAAGATGAATGTTTCAATATGCGGAACTAAAAGTTAAAAGATGCGATTATTGGTAGTGTCCGATACAAAAGAAGAATAAGAAAATCAAAGTTCATTTTGCTCTTTTACCTAGTCTGCGCATAGTCCACTGAAGCATCAGGTTTTAGGAGCTGAACCAGAGCAGTACTACTTCATCAGTACTGGAAATTAAAGTCACATTAAAACTATGGGCTCCATTAAACAACCTGTTCACTTTTTACGAAATCTACATTTTTGACAAAAATTCATCGTTAAGAAGAGCAGAGTAAAGTATTATTTTTGATATGATTAAGAAAGAGGAGATAAACGATAGCAGCTCCCTTTTTTGTGGAAATTGAACTTATACTTCCCGTCTCCCATTTCCAACGAAAACCAATCTAAATGACGCCATGTTGGTTCTTTGGTAAGGATACATGGAAATTTTATTATAGCATACTCCGGATATTTTCTTTGGTTTTCATTTATTGTAATTTAGGAATTATAACAGCTATGTTAGGAATGAATCGATGATATCTGCATAAAACCTACTATTCCAGATTCCTCGAGATGAGAACTGCATGCTTAAAATGCTTTTCTAAATTTTTATGAAATTTTATTTAAATTAATTTCAAATTTGTAATATTTATAAAATTCCTATCGGTTGTGTATATGAAATGTCTTTTTATTTTTGTGTAATTGCAGTAACATTTTGAAATGCATATGATTTGGAATAATCTGACAAAATATGCATTATTCCTCTGTTTTCCCTAATTATGAAAGATTTATTTCCGCCTCAACCTAACTTACCTTTAACCTAATTAAATAATGTTACCTAATTTATCTTTCGCTATTACTATCGAAAAACGTAACTTATTTTTAGTACTGTTACTCATTTTCAACTGTTATGATAATTTAAGGTGAGCAAAATTATTAATTAAAATTAAAAATTATCATTAGTTAAAGAAAACATGACAACTTATGGGGTGAAAATTGGGAGCGAGTTTACCGTATTTTCAGTATTAACAAAAAAAAATTTTATAATAGTTATAAGTAAAGATTAGGAAATGTGTTAAAGATGTTTTGCTGCTTTTAGTATTATAGAATACTAACTGATATACCCGGCGTTGATCGGGATAAAAATATTTTCATGTCCAGGTACTTGTAAAAATTTCAATTGAATAAAAGTGTTTTTCGCAGAAGCGTCTTTCGTTGATTTTAGTTAATCAACTGACCGTTTGGACGAGCAGTGAAACACCTTTCTTCCTTTTCTCTCCTTAGTTTGAGCCACCTGGCAAGAATCTCGTAGTCCTTCGAACTCCATTTTTCCTCCCCAACATTGCTGCGGCAACAGCAGAAACTCTTTCACATCTTGTATTTTTGTCATTATCCGGAGTAAAATTCTCTGCTCTTTAGTGTTTTTGTCACTGACCGTAAAAAATCGCATAGTGTTCTTTCTTTTTCTCTTTAGACCCTCTCCATCTGGTAGAAAGTGGGCACATCAATCTTGAAGAATTTTACACACTCATTATGATTATTAAAAAAATTGTAAAATTAAATGAGGCATCGCGGAAAGAGAGTGATTAACATCATTGTGTTGTGGTGCAAACATATTGAAAGAGGTGCATGCTATGCAATAGAAGCTAAATAAAATTTCTACCTTTCTGTTAATATTCAAAGAGAACAATATTTTATCATTACTTTCAGAATGGTGAAAATCCTGGAATGAAGGATTTGATAAAACGATCAATGAATTGAAATTAATTACAATAACAGAAAGCATTGTTACAAATTGTTTACGAAATAATTTAAAGTGTTTATTAAATTAAGAAAAAGAACGCATAACATTTAAACTGAATTCATTAAAAAGATAATTTTCTGCAATTTCAGATGGTATATAAATAATCTACGTGCAATATATTTTTTTCTAAAATTATTGGCGAGAAACTGAGATGAAACGCCGAAAATTGGCTTAATTGTAGTTTTTTAATTTAATTTCTTTGGAAGTAATTTTTTTGAAAGTTTGTAGAAGAAGAATTAATCTAGGAACGGACCCCATAATGGCATGTGCAAATTTCATGTGAAGACTATTCACCGTTCAGGAGGAGTCCTTGCGACAGATAGATTGTTAGAACATCTTTTTCCCCTCTCTTTTTCCTTTTCGTACGATAGGAACCGGACTCTAAGTAACCTTGAAGTGTCAGCAAACACTCATTAGGATCAGTTAAAAATTTGTGAAAATTATACAAAACGCCGAGAGATTAATTCATTAACGTCACTGGATCACTGCGTAACCGTATTAAAAGTAATAAAAGCTTTAAATGCTACGACAACCAGAAACCGGAAGTGAAAATTTTGCTTTTTTATGTCCAAAGAATACAACATTTTCTTATATTAACTTTAACACTGGCAAAAGCCCGCGCGCGATACAGTAAATTGACTTGAATTTATTTCTATAAGAATCAAAGGTATGGTTAGAAATTGCGTTAAAAATATATTTTTAAATGTTAATTTCAATCATAAAAGCACTTTATCACAGTTCAATTAATATCATTAACAACATTATGTTCTGCTCTTTAAGATGGCGTTAAAATAATTGTTGTCTAATAAATATTTCAAAAGTTATTTGCAAAGAAATTCTAAGCATTAGGCTTAAAAGCGACTAGTTTTCTTTAGTTAATTAAATATGTTGAAAACTAATTGACTCTGAAAGTTTAAAATAGCACCCTTTGACCTAGAAATGTGTTTAAGAATGTTATGAGCAAATTCCATGTCGCTACTGTTCACCGTTTAGGAGGACTTTTTGTAACCGACAGATATATGTATTTTCTGCTTTATATTATAGATATAATATAATAAACTTTCCCCTTCAATTCATCTTCACATGACCGTGTCGTTTAAGATCAAGCTTAGATTTTTTATATCCATCCTAGTAATTGAAAATTAGTGTTATTGTCGTTTAGTACAGTTGTGATGTAGAAACGTGGATGTTACAATAGTAGTAGTTGAAAAATTTAAGACTGGAATATCAGTATTTTATACAGCAGAAGAATAAGAATAGCAGTTGAAGTGAAAGAAATTCATAGTCCTGTTTACTGTTTTCACGGCCTCCTTATAGCCCACGAAAGTAAGCAGATCTCAGGAGCTACATCCACGCAGTTCTAAAAAATAAATACTTGAAATTAACCCCTCTACAGGACTATGAGCTCCATTAAATAATCTGTTCCATATTCTCCTTTCTTGACTTACTAATGTAATTAAGGAGGAGAACAAACAGAGGATTCACACTTGGGTTTGACAAACGAACACAGCGCTCTTTTTCATGGAAATTGGAATTGACTACTTTCAATCCCCCTGTTTGTAACAACTATCAATTTAAATGACACCTATTATGTATTTGGTTTGAATAAATGGAAATTTTATTATTTCATATTGTATATTCCTGATATTTTGTTTTTATTTGATTACTTATATTGTGGAATTATGACAAGTACGTTAGAAATAAATCGATGACCTCTGCAAAGTAGATATTATTCAAGATTCCTCGCGATAAGAACGACATGTTTAAAATGTTTTTCAAAATTTTTATCAAATGCGGTTGAAGTAAATTACAAATTTTTAATTTTGTTAAATTTTATTTCCGCGTTTGTATATGAAATAATGAGATTTCGTTTAATTTTTCTATTGCGGTAGCATTTCGCAATGCTTATTATTTGGAATAATCTGACGAATATGCGATGTTCCTTTAAAATTTTTTGTTTTACCGACTTTTTATACATTAATTTCCAAGTAATAGGACTTCGTAATAAAAATAATTTTAAAAGAAATTAATTTATCTTTCACAATTACTGTCTAAAAATAACTTGCTGTTATTTTTCATACTTATTTTGAACTTGTAAATTAAATTAAGGTGAACTATTTCAAAAATTTAAAATCTGGATACACAGATTGGGAAAACATTAGAAGCGCATTCACCATAATTTCAAAAATAACAAAAAATTATTATATAATTAATAATACCATTTGTTTGGTATATGCATTGACTAGGCATTGGCATTGATTCTTTTTGCTGGTATCAGCGTTATAATCAATGTTGAGGTACGATATGTTTTATTGAGAATAGGAAATATTAATGTTAAAAATTTGAAGTATTACTATGCAAACTTCAATACGGAATCAACTTATATTCTTTCAAATTAAATGTAATCCTTATACTTAGTTTGTTATTGTGCATTCTTATATGTTGCAATGATATACCATGCCAATCTGAAAATAACATTTTTTCCCATTATGTTTTAATAGAAAATGCTTATTATTTTTTAAAAAAATGGCTTTAAATGTTTATAAAACAAAATCTTTAAAATACTGGAAGTTTTGAAATTCTCACAAATTTTATTTGATTTGTGGCGACCTCTCGAACCTCTTACCTTTGTCATTGCATTTCACCTCTCACCTTGTCATGAGGCGGCAGGTAGAGGAGCTTTATTGGTTCATGCAAGATGCTAAGATGCTACAAATGTTCTGCACGTGCATACTGACGTGGTAGGTCCTTGCTTCTGTCTAGGAACAATAGGTATCTTCTGACATGCATTTATCGGTTCACCACTTGCGTTGAAGCTTTTCCCATGACTGATCAGGCAGCAACGACAGTTTCACAGGCTTTCCTACATGATTGGGTTTCTGGTTTTGTCGTACCCGAGGTCATTGCTATCGACCGAGGTACAAACTTTCGGAGCCATATGTTCCCGCTCAGTCGGAGGTCGAAAATTCCGATTGATTTTATTTAACTCCTATGTTACAAATATTACTACAAATTAAAGTAACAAACCATTTAATTAAAGGTCACCTTTAAGAGAGTTAGTTTCATTCTCTTGGGTAAAAAAAATCTCGTAATTTTAAATCAATATAATTTTAAGGTATCCTACTGTTAGGAGACGTTTTTTTGAAAAATAATTTATATATATTTTTTCATGTTATTTTGCAACTGCAAATGTTTTAAAACTATGAAAATATTGTAAAATTAGGCTTTCAAAATAATATCTTTTTAAAGACACTGAGAAACTTGAAGAAAAATGAGTAAAATATTTGCCTTACGCTAACATCCATAGACAAAATCATATTCTAAATATACATAAATCCTTGTAGGAGTACATTTTTATGACATTTAACTGTTTCATACTCTGAAATATTTCTCGTACTTCAAAATAGTTTTGAGACATAACTGAACATAGTTACAGAACTGGTAATTTTTCATAAAAAATGCTTTTCGTTTATATTTAAGCGCTTAAAAATAATACTTGATTTTAAAATTGACCTTCGTTTTCAGAGGAAAACATCACGCATATTGCAGAAAACAATCTCAGACAATTTCATAACAATACTTGAATAACCTTTTGAGAAATCATTGGTACGGTCGACAGTTTGCCTCAAAAATATCATTTTTCTGGAAACACATTGAAAGTTTTCATGCAACATAAAATAATGCTTACAGTTCGGTAATAAAACAGTTGTAACTCCGTTTGTAATTCACGTAGAGTAAAAAGTGAGACAGTTTTAGAAAGCTGATTAAACAGGCTACAAAATTAAGACATAAAAATGTTTTTGATAATTTCATCAAAACGACGATTTTAAACCTGTCGGACACCGTAATCAAAATGATAAGACATCCCAAAACATTTTAATACAATCTGACAATCTGAGTATATTAATGCAAAGATTGCGTAGGCTCTTGACATGTGAAATGGTCAGTTTACTGTAAAAATAAATACATAAATTTTAAAAAAATGTACTGTTGTACAAACAAATTTAAGAACATGGAAAAAATAATTTAAACCATACTTGATTTTAATTTGAATGAGTTCGAGTAAACAGCCCTTGAAAATAAAAAGAAAACACAAAATTTAATTCCCCTGAAAAAAGTGTAAAATTTATCTCGAGGTCCCCCAAAATTGCGGGTTTCTAAAATCCCTAGTTAGATATCTACTTCACCTATCACATAATTGGCCGCCGCAAACACTCCTTTGTAAATCAGGAATTCACTCATTCACACAGATTTAGAAATGGAACCAATACAGAATCAGTTTTCAAAATTAGAGACATTTATGCTAAATCTTTTTAAAAAATTACAATAAATTAATTAATTCGCAAGAAATGAGAAGTTAATTATGAAAATTGAACATATGCCTTTTAAAAAGGGATAATGAATTATACACTAGGTAGAAATGATCCTTAAGCACCTATAGACAATCGATACTATGGGAGACAAGTCGATAGTATCGGATTTTCTTAACTATCGACTGAAACAATCGATAGAATCGACTTTCTGAAAACTATCCATAGTTTACTACTGGGCAATACTATCGATAAGTGCATTTTCAGCCGATAGTTTTATAATTATCGACAGGAACTATCGATAGTTTCAAAACTATAGACTGAAACAGTCGACTGAAACTATCAATATTATCGATAGTTTCTAAACTATCGAGTGGAAGAACAACAATCGATGGTGTCGCCGGGGAGAAAACTATCGATTGTTGAACTAACGATGTTTAAGGAACACTTCTGTGCAGGGACCGCAGTAAAAAAGTAATACTAAAAAATAATACATAGAAATCGAAAATTAGTCAGGTTAAAAAAAGATTTTTGAGGTATGCTTTCTATGGACATAGGTTTTTTTTGGTGAGGAGAAGGTCACAAAAAAAGTGCATGCAAAGATTCACCAATAGGTGACGCCGATATAAACGAATGAAAAAGTAGATGAAATGAATGACAATATCAGTTTTTTTTTATTACATACACAAGTGTTGTGCACGGCCTCCACCACAAGAAACAATACAATGCAGAAGTCACAACGCCAGTGTCGGCCACAAGATAAGAGAGGAAATTAGCTGGGTGTTATATTCTGAAAACCGTCCGCAGATAAAGATGACGTTTCTTAAAACCGCTTAACATGGTTTATTAATCCCGAAGGTATTCCTTTTTTTAACCTTACACTGTCAAAAATTTATAATATCGATCTACATTGATTCAAGTTTTATATCAATATGTTTGGCTACTTAAACTATTGTCAGGTGTATTTAACATTTTTTAGACTCGCCACCTCATATTCCCAGTGATTAAATTGTGAACAGGTCATTTGATGGAGCCCATAGCACCGTAAAATCTTATTCAGTAGTAATAACATATGTAACATGATAATATGAAAATACTTGAATGTAGGAGATGATGACAAAATGTTTTCGTCGGTCCAGAAGCCGTAGTATGACGACTCTGTGATTGGAAAAACTCGAGCATATTGAACATACTTAAGCGAGCGGTGAACGTAAGCGAGTTCGTAGACTATTGGAAAAAAGTACTTCGTGTAAATATACCTTGCTCAGCTACTTGGAAGGCAACAATACTATATGTTAACTGACTTCCTGCGTAACGCAGATTTTTTTTTAACATTCGATTTGCATATTTTTGAGGAGTTGATTCTTATAATGCTGCCCTACGGGAGATTTTCTATTAAATTTTAAAAATGCGAAGATAACTATAACCACCAGTGAGCATGAAATTATTATTCCACATCGGATTTTACAATCCGATTATTTTTTTATGCTTTCTAGAAATATTTACTGATTCTTTTGCCGATCCTGTATTTAAATGTGGAAAAAATTAAGTATTCACTTAGCTTTACAAACGGGGTAAATAAGTTTGTAGTAAAAATGAGGTATAACGTAATTAAAAAAATCAAGATTTAAAAAAAATGTCAAATAAATTTTACCACTCTTAATATTACAAATAGTTCATTATATAATTTTAAAAATAGTACTACTAACATTCGGTGATTACTTCATTATTTCTTTAATAAAAAATGTGGATTTTTCGTCTGGGCTGGTAACCGAAAATTATCGTTATTGTCAATTGGTTCGAATGTGTCATGAAAAATAGATTATATGCGAAAATATATAATACCCGAGGCTAAAAGTTCTAAGGTTGGAGTATTAGTATATTTCGTTACAACAGAAAAATAAGAAAAGCAAAGTACCTAGTGTTTATTCTTATAACCCGGTCTGCTCATAGCCCACTGAAACCAGCAGGTTTCAGGATCTAAATGAGCGCAGTACTAAAACATAAATACTTGAAATTAAGTCATTTACAGGCCTCTCAGCTCCATTAAATAACCTGTTCCACATTCGCCATTCTCGACTTGCTAATGTAAATAAGGAGATGGACAAACAGAAGATTCACACTTGGGCTGATAAACGACAGCAGCGCCCCTTTCTGTGGAAATTGGCATTGATTACTTTGAATCCCCTTTTTCCAACAAAAATCAATGTAAATGACTCCTATTATGTCTATGGTTTGGATAAATGGAAATTATATTATTTCATATTGTATATTCCGGATATCTCATTTTTATTTTATTTATTATATTGCGGAATGACGACGAATACGTTAAGAATAAACCGAAGAACTCTGCAAAATAGATATCATTCAAGATTCCTGGAGATGAGATCGGATGTTTAAAATGCTTTTCAAAATTTTTATCAAATACGGTTGAAATGAATTACAAATTTTTACTTTAGTTGAATTTTATTTTCGCTTTTGTATATGAAGTATTGACATTTCGTTTAATTTTTGTTCTAATGCAGTAGCATTTCACAATGCTTATTATATGGAATAATCTGAAAAAATATGCGATCTTCCTTTAAAATTGTGGTTTCCCCGACTTTTTATACATTAATTCCCGAGTAATAGGACTTTGTAATAAGATAATTTTAAAAGAAATTAATTTATCTTTCACAATTACTGACGAAAAAATAACTTACAGTAATTTTCCTTACTTATTTTGAACTGCTATTATAATTCAATTATTATAATATTCAATGAACAAGCGTAGCTACTAAGAACTCGCTTTGCTGAAAGCGAAGAAGCTGATGTTTTTTAAAGCGGAAGTCTTTTAAAGCGGAAGTGAAGATGAGATATAGAATCCTACCAAAAAAGGTTTAGTATTCTAAAATTTCATTTATCCTTTAAATTTTTTTTCTTATATATGTATTAATCTAATTTTTTACCTTTCTTCAATTAATTTTAACGATACCCCTTTTTAATAAATTCTACTTCCATCGTAATAAGAGCAATTCTGCTTTCACTTAGAGTTAAGAGTCTTCCTGGAAAATCCCCTTTTCTGGAAACTTAAACTTTCTTCGCATTCTTTTCTGTACATTTTGATTCCAACATGTATGCCGACAACACAGCACGCCGCTTCGACTTAACATTTTTCTTTGTTTAATACGAAGACGGTGAGAACGTTTGCTTCTGTTTATACTTTAGCCATGGCTTGATATTTCTCCGAAATATTTAAAATGATTTCAAACCTATGGATTAAAGCATGATTGAATAAATTAAACTGATCTTCGTTCGCCAAAGACTGCCGCTTCATTGGATTAATTAACGATAGTTGAAATGATGTTTCATTTAGTCGACATGGATAAATGCTCCTGCTTCGTGTAGACCCCTTGGAAAGTGAAAGATGACTGTTTCATGATGAACCCTTCCTACTGCTAAAAATTGTACCATGGAAAGTATTTGCCTACGAAATCAATTGTATCGGACACACTCAGGAAGTTTAAGGTTCTACAATTCTAGTTGTAATATTGAAAAATTTCTTCGTGACAATCCTTAATGGATTTCGACGCAATCATCACAATTGTATGCCGTGGAAAATAGTTGAAAAATTTCGTGAATAATAATTAATTACCCTCTTTAGAAGTTTAAAGGAATTACAGATTGTGTTCGCGCTCTCGCTTACATTTTCGTTAAGAATATTGTGTCTTCAACATTAAAAATATTTTCTTACAGTGTGCAAATCGTCAATTCCATTTCCAAGAGAACGAAATTGTGATTCAACGTTAAATTTCAAATTGCTCGAATAAGTAAATAAATTTTTAAATTAGAGTGCTAATTGTGTATAAATAATAATAATTTTGAATTACATTCAATTTGATTAAGTACTCTCTTAAATTTTATTTACATTTGAAAAATTGATTTTTATTTTAATATTCTTTTTAAAAAATTATGCTCATTTTTCATTTTATATATTTGGTTCTGAAATTTATGATAAATTAAGTAATAATTTACATTTTGTTGTTGATTATCAATTGATATAAAATGATATTTGAACTAATTTTGATTTGATAATAATTTCTGAATAAATTTGCATATAAATATTTGAAATAATTTAATTTTAATTGAAATGTGCTAATATCAGAGTTGAGAAAATTTGGAAAATAATCTTTCAGGTGTGCATAAGAAATTTTAAAATTTAAGGAATCTTATTTAGAGCTATTAATTTGAAAAATTCATGTGCGGTTATTATGTTTTTAATAATATTTGTTGATTTTCATATGAGATAATAATTTTTGATATTTATTTGAAAAGTAAAATTATTCTTGTTTTGGTTTTGAAATTTATTTTCCTGATATCAGTGTTATAATATATGTTAAGGTTTTTATGAGAATAGGAAATATTAATGTTAAAAATTTGAAGTATTACTATGCAAAGTTTAAGTTTCAAATTAGATTTATTCCGTATACATAGTTTGTTAGTGTGCAATCTTATATTTTGAAATGAAATGCCATGGAAATCTGAAAATAAAATTTTTTCCGTTATGTTTAAATAGAAAATTATTATACAAAAATGGCATTAAATGTTTATAAAAAATATTTAAATTGCTGGAAGTTTTAAAATTCTAGCGAATTTTATTTCATTTGTGGATGCCTCTCAAACCTCTTACCGTTGCCATTGCATTTCACCTCTCACCTTGTCATGAGGCGGCAGGTAGAGGAGCTTTATTCTTTCACGCAAGATGCTAAGAAGGTGCAATGAGAGAAGTTGAACTGAGAATTAGGAATTTTGCCTTCGTCTTTGAGAAAGAAAGTCGTATTTCTTTGCACTCTTGATAATCTTTTGAAATCGACACTGTCGCTGATGATTTCATCCTAAAGTGTTTACAAGGTTGTTTTATGACTAGTGGGCAACTAAAATGACTTCGATTTGAAGAAATGTCTCAGGTTTCCGCTCCATTAGACTTTGAAAGTCCTCGACGATTGAGGTCGATCATCATATAAGGTCGTCGATGGCGCCTAATAAGATATCACCTGATGAGCAGAAACAGCATGTTCTATCCCTCACTTCCATACGTGAGAGAAAAGCTCTTGTCGAGCCTCTCAGCGAAAAATTAAAAGATCTTGGGAAAGACAATAAGCCACCCTATTATATTGAAATAAAGAATTTCATGTGCGATCACCTCCTAACACTTGAGTACGAGAGAGCTATGATATTACATAGAAGGATTCTAACTCCCTCAGACGCCTCCAGGCCAATTTCCTCTGTCTCTTTCCCAGATCCACACTTCAGCAAATGAATCTGTTCAAGACTCTGTCCAAATTGTCAAATCAAAGAAGACTGAAAAGAAACACGGTTCTTCACCATGATCTGATATATCGAAAAAGAAAATCAAAGTTCTAACACTAGAACTGAAAAATCAATGTGATTCACTCGCCAGCAAAGAAAGCCTGGATTCTGAAGATGATTCGGTGAACATGCTGGTTGACAATGCCCTCCGAGATGCTGCAAAACATGCCTCTCCTACGACTATTCGTGAGAAAAATTCCAAGACTGCCTACCCAGAAAAAGTCCCATACCGTCAAGCTCCATCAGAGTCTCGAAAGCCGAAATTCCCACCCATCGTGATTGACGTGAAATTGAAAACCACATCACTACTAAAGACTTTTGAAACTCACCATGAAAAGAGGATAATGGGTGAAATTATTCCTGGGAAGAGATTGAAGTATTCCCTGAAACGTCTGAAGACCACATGAACATCCAGAGACATATCACTCAGATCAATCTGAAATCTTATACGTTTGAGCTCACTGATCAAAATCAGCTGAAAATTGTTATCCGGGGACTACCAGAGGACCACGACACCACTGAAATTATTGCCGAACTGACTAGCCAAAAATTGATCTCAACCCAAGTCAGTCCTGTGCTCCGTAGAGGCTCTAACACTAATTTTCCTCTCTTTTTGGTGATGCTGGCAAGACTCGTGAAAATTCTGCTATCATTGGACTCACATCTATATTCTACTACATAGTTACAGTTGAAGCTGTCAGATGGAAAGTATCATTGGGGCAATGCTTCAAATGTCAACAGTACTTTCATTTGGCAATTCCTACATTTCTGCCAGAGAGACCCGGTTTGTGGAAGTTTGCTGACCCATGAGTGAGAAATCATTCCAAGACCAGTGAGACGTGATGACAGGATGTCGGCAACAAACTATACGGGTTGTCCTGAAAACCCTCCAAATCAAAAAATTCAGCAGAAGACGAATTAGCAGCAACATAAATACGTAACCGGAACGAAGTACATCAG
>BGPR01029160.1:0-19460 GCA_013235015.1 Araneus ventricosus | reverse complement strand
GGGTGGAACTTGATAGTAAGAAAATAACATAGGAGGGAAAAAATTAAGAAAAAGCCCCCATCAAAGAAAGACAGCAATAATTTTTTTTTGAAAATTGAGGAAAATAGCAGACTGAAGCATAAAAGAAAGCTTGAACTGTTAGCTCAAAATTTTTTTAAAAAAAGGATTAAGAATAATGTATAAATTTTAAAAAAAGCTTTTAGATCAGTAGCGGATCCTCTATTTGTGCACATGAGCACGTGAACCCCCAGAGAAAAACGAAGAAATAAATTTATTAACAAATTAAATAAAATGATATTAAATATACTTCCAGATATTTGTCAATTTCCAGGATTAGTTTGCTGCATTTTAAATACGCTAATACGTGGCTAACGAACTCTATTGTAGGTTACTACAGAACAGCACACTTGATCTTTCCTCGATCGCACGTGCGATCGAAGAAATGCCCTTGAAAACCTGAAGCGCACCGAGAAGCGCTAGGGGAAAGGCACCGCCGATACCATTCCATTCGCACATCTTCAGTGTGCGGGAGCTCGCATTGTTTGCAGGTATCTCGTTCGAATTCTCCCTCGGTTTGCTATATTCGGTTAGTTAATTCGTTTTTTCATATTATTATTTTTCGATATATATTTTTTACGAACTAGTGTGAACAGTTAAAATGGCACTTTGTAAAATCGTGTTTCGGAACTAAAGCAATTACATTTATCAACATTGTGTTTGGAAAGAAAAATTGAATTGAAATTACGCAGGCCAATACCTTTGCAAAACCTTATCCAGGTGACAAAATGTAAGACTAGAGATTTCAAAAGGGAATTTGTTTTCCATGCCTCCTGTTTGCAAAACAGAATGGCGATTCAAGTTGGTTGAGTTACGGTGTTGCTGATTGATCACATTTAACTCAGAAAATAAAAAAGCATGAATGCTCACAATCACATTTAAACTCGATCTTAAAATTTAATTGGCTAGGAAAGGTGGATTTTCGCCAAAAACTCGACAGTGCATTTCGTTCAAATGTTAAAAGACATAATGAGAAAGTCGTTCCAACCAAAAATCGTTATTGTTCTAACAAAAATCATTGATTACATTCTGTCTTGCAGTGCATTTGAGCTTGCACTTCGCGGCAATGATGAACGCGAGGATTCATTAAATACGGGAAATTTCAGAGGTCTTATCAACTTCTCAGCAGAACTTGATTCGTCTCTTAAAGACCATCTCACTAGTGCCACTGTTTTTAAAGGAACGTCAAAAGAAATTCAAAATGATTTATTAGACTGCATGCTCACTGTTTGTCACAGAAAATCTCCACAGATAATTGCTATTCTGGATGAAACTGTTAGCGAAAGGATACCTTTTGGTATTTTAAGAGTCGAACCATCAATACAATGTGTGAATATAGGGAGAAGTTGATTGAATGCATGGGAGAAATAGAGTCAACATCTAAACAAGCTGTAACAATAAATCAAGCAGGGTCTATTCGCCGTATGTTAAAAGACTCGAAATTTGGGTTTTGGCTTACAGTGTTTTATAATATTATGCTACATGTCAATGTGTTATACAATCAGCTTCAGAAAACACGAACTGATACACCACTCATTAGAAAGGAAGTAAACGTTTTCCACCAGTCATTAGAGGAAGAAAGGAAGAGAATGGACACAGTGACAAAGGAGATATCGGCATCATATGAAACTTCGAGAAAATATTCATATAAATAGAACTGTAGCAAAGAAAGAGACATGTGATGATATCACGAATCAAGTAAAAGAGAGATTTTGTTTTATATCTCACTACTTTGTTGTTTCTCTACTCGAAGCTCCAAAATTCCAGGAGTACGAGAAAAGTTTTTAACTCAGATTCTTGACCAAACAACTGATGTTTATTCCATGTTACAGAAGGGTCGTCTGAAAGCTGAACTAGGAGTAATTTACAGAAGATCAGATTTCAGAAATATGATTGGTGCTATTAGTCTTCTACAATTTATTATAGAAAACAATTTACAAACTATGCTTTCTGAGACCTACAAACTATTGAAAATTATTGTTATCATTCCAATGACCACTGCTGAAGCTGAGAGATGCTTCTCAACTCTAAAACGAGTTAAGACATTTTTAAGAAGCACTATGAGCGAGGACAGACTAAGCGCTCTACCTATGCTCTCAATTGAAACCAGCGGGAGTGGCCTCCCCTAAACTTTCTCGTATACTTCCCCAAAAAGGTGCTGTTTCCCCTCCCACCGCGTGGATAAATTAGAAGACCACATACCAAATTTCAATTATATGATGTAAGTTACTAAAAGATTTGCACACATCTAAGCAGACTTTTAGCTTGCCAGCAATATCTCCGATCTGATTGTTACAAATTTACTACTGATAGTTGTAGTTGAAAATATCATGCACATTGGCAGAGTGCTTAAGAAATTAAAAAAGCATGAAGAACAGAACTGATGAATCAATTGACACTAATTTTGGTTTGTTACTTTATAACTTTACTTTTAACAGCTACTTTCGTTCTGTCAGAGTAAAAATAATGCAAAATCCACTCAGAAAAAAATGCATTACGAAATATACAAAATAAAACTAACCGCAAATCAAATATGCAACTCTTATTGAGAAAATGTTTCGGCGTGAAAGAAAAATTAAAAGAAAATACTCCATAATTAATTCACTTTTATTCGAGAAGAATTTGGCAGTGAGCCAAGATAGACCGTATTACGGGAACAGCAGTAACCAGTACGCATGCGCGTGGAGATACCGGATTCTCTTCAAAAGTAAATTATACGGACCGACAGACAGTCAACCCTTTGACGGATTTGGCCCAAAATTTTATACGGACCTACATTCATGACGATAAAACTGTGTATAAAATTTTATCCATCTGGCTTTTCAAGTTTTTGAGTTATAGCGTTCGCATGACCTCGAACATACAGACAGACAGACTTCCCGTTGACGGATTTTGTCCAAAATTTAATAGAAACCCACAAATTATGTTTAAAGACCACATAAAAAATTTCATCCCCTTAGCTCTAATAGTTTTCGAGTTGTCGTGTTCACAGACAGACACACAGGCATAATTCCAAAATTGTGTTTTTCGGACTCAGGGAGGTCTAAAACGTGGAGATTCGTCAAAATCTCGAGTTCGAATTTTTTGACGATTACAATACTTTCTCTTTGTATACTTCGTATACGAGAAAGTAAAAAGAATGATAAATGACATACCTAAATTCAATGAAAACGTTGATTTGTTTGCCTCAAAAAAAGACAGACGAGTGGATTTAATTTACAAAAATTGGACTTGACTATTTTGCAATCAAAGTTCAAAGATATATTGCGAGCAATATTATGGTTTTATTACATTCCATTGTAAGAAATAAAATGTTACAATTTTTTTACCTAAGAGAACTTGTTATATTTTTAGTTGCATTGTTTTCCCTTTAACTTGCGAAAACGCAAATGTATTTTAACTTGTAAGTTACGTCATATCTGCAGATTTAATTTTCGAAATTTGTTTTATGAACCTCCATTTAAATAACTCACGAGCCGCCATTGTTTTGCATGTCCATATTTTTTTAGTGAGATAATTTTTACCATAGTTTTTATTTTAACTAAACTTTCTACGTTAATCATTTTTAATGCATTGATTTTCTTTCATACATTTAATAATTCTACAATATTTTTAATATCTCAAGCACTTTTTGTATAAATTTATTCATTTTATTGTTCAATTAGTCATACTTATTTTAATTTTTGGTGTTTATGTTTGGCACGATAAATTATTTATGAAGTTCAGCTTTTTTTGTTCCAAGCCTGTGTCATGTCTGAATACGAAAAATAACCAGACGTTTTCTATGCAAGACGCTTATTAGTAGAACACTGAACTAAAACTTAAACAAAAACTCTCGTTCAAACAACAATTATAAAAAGTTACAGTTAACATATATATAGGATATTATCAATAAGCGTAATTTAATCACCGCGTAAAGAAGATTGTAAAAGCTAGATTATTTTTGCGATAGATGGAGCCAAGAGCCCTGCTCATGATGCGTCATGAACAGCGCCCTCTTTTCCCCCGCAAAACCAGCAAGCACGCTCAGAGAGACGCAGCAGGCACCAGCAGCAGGCAAACCAATAACTCTCTCCCGAAATTTCCCTCTTTTATCAGAATATAAGCTAAATCTGTTTCGGCGCAGTTAAGTCGCCCGATCATTATGTTATGGTAACTATTTAACTTTTCCTTCTGGCTATCTCTCTAATACCGTAATTACTTTTAACCCATTAACGTCTATCTCGATTTTAATCTAGCTCGCGTATAACCATAACTTGATGTTAATCTTTAAACTTTTGATATCTTTCTTTGTACATATTTTCCCCTGTAAATTCTCCCTATAGTATTTAAATAAATGTTTTGTATTTAAATTGAAGTCTCCTCGTTTATTTCATATAATATTTGGTTTTAAATTTAATGTAACTGAAACCCTAATAAATCCCCTAGACTTAATTCCGATCCACTTACCCCTTAAAGGTAACTCCTCCGTGGGCATTCTGTTTAATCGAACGGAATCCCACATATATATATATATAGTGTGCACGAATACTTAACACCTGAATTAATACAAAAAAGCTCCGTGGATATAACAATATGGTCGACCACAGAAAACAGTCAGCTCTTCATTTGCAGCATTATGTTCAGCAGAAAATCAACATTTTATTGAAAAAATTCCAACACCAGAAAACTCCAAGCGAAATAAAATGTTTCGTCGTTGCAGACAATGTGTTGAAAGTTAAGTTTTTAGGAAAACTGCCTATAGGTGAAAAATGTGTCCTGGAAAACCACCGCTATGTCCAGAATGCCTTGAGACCTATCATTTATGCTCCCTTACAAATGTTTCTCAAAATTGAAATTTGTATCTTTAAATTATCTCTAAATTTTTGTTATGCCAATGTTAGATTGCAAAAATGCAACTACATCATTTTTCGGCTTTACCAGTACTTTTAAATAATTTATTTTTTCGCCACCAAAGTTTCTTTCTTATCTTGTGGCAACTTTTAAATTATCAACGGAATTTTTTACAGTTTCATTAAATTTCTTAATTTATCATTTTTATTTTTCTAGTAATCAACTTAACTATTAATTGCTTTAACTTTTTATGTAATTTCTTTTAATGTTTCAATGTTTATTAAATTGTAAATTACTTTTTTTCACGGAACTATATGCTCGCCATTTTGAACAGCGGAAGCTTTTATGTGAAAACTGGTTTGAGCGTCTCCTGGATGGAATGTGTTTCCTTTGTCTAGTGTTTATTGCTTTTTAAAAAATACTGAAGTTAACGGTCGCGCGTCTGGGAGGGTTTAGAGTCCGTTGGATTTTTTCCTTCGGTTCTCTTCCTCTCAGGCGTGCTAACGGGCTCTATTAAATTCTGTGAATATGATAACGAAATCTGCAAAAAGATGACATGCAGAGTTTACGAAAAAATTATTTTTTGAAAATAACACGAGCTGTTGAAGTGCTGTAATAACCAACTTCCCTTTGTCTGGGCCTCTACAGAAATACGGTGTGTGTGTGAAATAAAAGATGAACGATGTTGTAATCGCTTATATCAAGAAGGTGAACAGCGTGATTATAAAAATACGAGTGAAAAGCCAGAGTTCATTGGAATTAATCAGCAAACTGATATGCAGTAAATATCTGCGATTTCATCAACCATGTTATATTTCGCCATGAACACCAACTCGGAACTGAGGTAGCAAAAATTTTTGTTGGTAATATGAGTTTTGATTCATGAACTGTGATGCAATAAAAATTCAGCAATTACACCCACCACTTCAAATTTTGCCAAGTGTACTTGCTCAGCACGGCAGCAGAAAAATGTCTTGTTGGTAAAGCGAGATTTGGCCCAGTATCATACGATAATGCATAATCGCGATAGAGCTCTCTGATTTTTCCATTTTCTCTAATTCACTTATTTTCGTGTTATCTAATTCAAATTTAAAAATCTGCAGTATAAATATATTTTTTACTTGTTTTTTGTAATAATGTGTATATTTTTGTTTGGTTTTTATATGTTGGTTGTGTGCATCAATCTCTGTTATTTCAATGTTCTAGAATATGAATAATTAAGTTGGCAGGTTAAAGTTTTAGTGTGAAAATAAAAAAATATTTAATTCAAAAATTTGTTTTCTTTAATCTCTATTTGTTTCACAACGCAATGTAACTTTTTTTAGCAATTCTTCCACTATAGGTTTTTTAACTTCTAGGTAGTCTAGAAAAGGTAGGTAATTACCTTAGTGAGAATAAAAATTGTATTTTTATTTGTATTTCATTTTTTAGCACCAATTGATCATTTCATAATTGAATATATAAATCAATCTTTAATAATGGTGCTGTAAATCAGGATTCTAGACTGATAAATTCAAATATTTTAACTTAACCTATATTAACTATTTAACAGCCAATATAAGTGTTTATTCTTGAATTTTTTAATTTTGTATAACAGTTAACTCTAAATGAATTCAAATTAACTGAATTAATATAAAAAATAAAGTTATATTGGTTTCAAAAAATTTTTTTTGTTAAATTATTCTCCAAAAAAATTATCGTTTTAGTCTGCACAGCTACCAAGACGTCTATAGCCATCTTTTGTGTATCAGCGAAATCAAGATATTAAAAACAAATGACGGCTATAGACGTTCGCCATTTTTTAGAAAAACTTGTTAGAAAAAATAATAATTTTATTCTGTAAGTTTGACTCCCCAAGAATCAACTAACTAATAATAATAAAAAAAAGTTGCTTTTGTCGTCCATCTCCGATTTCAGATAGAGTGTTAACGCAGGCTTTGGGATGGGGAGTCAGCATACAAAAAGTGAGCGTCACGAACGGAAGTACGTCATACCAGCGGAGGCACATCGATGCGGCCACGTCACGAGACAGAAGGACGTCAAACCCACGCAGGCGTATACCTTTACTCTCGTAGACTGTGTGTTTAAACATGTTGATACGGAATGCGTGCATGCGCTGTGTTACAGAATAGACTTCATACTTTTTTAAAGAGAAATTTTACATAACTACAACAAATATTGACGTTTCTGATGGTTTAGCGAATGGTGCACTTGGAAAGTTGGTTGAAGAATTCAAAGAAGAAAACAACGTTTGCAGAGTGTGGTTAGAATTTCCTGGTTCTCCTAAGATTAGTTGCTCGATGGATTGGCCACAATTACCATGAAATGCCACTTATTTTGGCTGGTGATTTTAATGTTAATTTTGCGGATAAAAAATCGGAGCCACATGTAAAATCTCTTTGATGAATTTAATTTAACTCTAAACAGGAATCCAGCAGTGTCGACGACAAAGGTTCACACAGCCAATGATGCAGTTTTTATTTTCTCGTATACAAAGAGAAAGTATTGTAATCGTCAAAAAATTCGAACTCGAGATTTTGACGAATCTCCACGTTTTAGTCCTCCCTGAGTTCGAAAAACACAATTTTGGAATTATGTCTGTCTGTGTGTCTGTCTGTCTGTCTGTGAACACGATAACTCGAAAACTATTAGAGCTACGAGGATGAAATTTGGTATGTGATCTTTACACATCATTTGTAGGCTTCTATCAAATTTTGGATCAAATCCGTCGAAGGGTTGATGGTCTGTCGAACTGTATAATCTCATACTTGTAAAAATTATATCTCCTAAACCCTTGACTTAGATAAATAAAAATTGGTGTGATGGTTGCTAATATTAATTATAGATCTGTGCCCGAATTTCGTTACAATCGGTTAAAAAAAGCGTTCAAATTGCATAATTAATTTTTCTAATCCGATTCTCCATGGGCATGCGTACTGGTAGCAATCTCCGTGCACGCGGAAGCTATGGAGCGAATTACGTCACTTTGTCCTTGAGCCGGTAAGAGTGCAATCGGTACGCACCTCTTTGAATTTGATTCTTTACCTAAATATCTTACAATCACTATAATCTACAATGAAAAACCTTCTGATAGTCATTTGATTCTGAGTAACAGTAGGTTCGAATTTTTTTTATCCACGCGGGGGTGAAACAGCACCTTCCTGGGGAAGTATACGAAAAAGTTTAGGGGAGACCACGCACCTTTAAAAGATAGTGACTACTCGCAATTGTTGCTTGAGCTATTCAAATGGTGTATAATCAAATCAGTAAATCAAATAACATATAAGTTAAAAATTGATAGTGATTTATTTGGGGGGAGGGGAAACAGCACCTTTTTGGGGAAATATACGAGAAAGTTTAGGGGAGACCACTCCTGCTAGTTTCCAGATTTATTAATAAAATAGAATCGCAGACATTTCTATCATATTTCAGTTATCACAAAGCGATTGTTTCCATGATAAAATGTGATGGTTAGATTAGATTTTTTTTGTTTCAATATAATGATTAATAAAAGTATAATTAATTTTTTTCAATAACTGCTTGTATGCCTTATATTTTTTAATCTGTTTTCATGTCATAAATTATAAATAAATAATGGGTTTATATATATTTGTACTTATTATCATTATTATAAATAAATAATTATATAATTTTTAAATGTTTTGTTTCATTTTGGGGAGGGAAGTGAAAGAAAGAGAAACAGAGTGCGATTCTACTATTATGCATTTAGTTATATAAAAAAGCTTAAGAAGCTTTTCTTCTGTCGTGCGTCTACTCACCGAAACACATCCTTTTTTTTTATTATTTTTTTAGTAATAGCTATCAACCATTCTTGGGGGGGGGGGGGTGAATGACGGCGTAAAAAAATAGAACTAATTTAATCCAAGAACAATACACTTTAAAATTGCAAAAATCCAATGATCACGTTTATTACTTCCTAAATTTTTGAACCAAGCAATCTGAAAGCGAACTACTTCAACACATATGTGCTGGAAG
Organism: Araneus ventricosus; assembly: GCA_013235015.1. Lineage (NCBI taxonomy): Eukaryota > Metazoa > Arthropoda > Arachnida > Araneae > Araneidae > Araneus > Araneus ventricosus. The sequence continues at coordinate 10,574 of BGPR01029160.1, read as the reverse complement.
TAGTTCGCTTTTAGATAACTTTTGTTAATCATCTTAGTGCCAGAAAATAAATGTGTGCGCATTTTTTTTTTTTAATTTTTCAGTAAATTTTAAATTTCCAATCTAGAGTAAACTAAGTCTAGAGTAAGAGGAGGGTTCATAGCGAAAAAAAAAAAAAAACTCTTTTAGCTCATGATGTAACGGAACGTTTCCACAGATTGTGCTTGACAATGATGACTGATGCTTTATTGAACGAGTTTATCTCTTAGACGAATAAAAGAGAATAAATAATCGGTACTTGCGTACTAATCTGAACTGGTATAGTTTGCGGGCCCGCCGAGAGAGGGATGGAGGATTCGCAAAATCCTCGAGGCCTGGCCCAAAGGGGAAGGGGGGTGATCGCCGACCCGGGAGCATATAACCAACCTTTACTTCAATTCGGACCAGAGAAAATAACGGAGCTCGCTGATTGGTTAGCTCACTGACGTCACGCCTTCCCACCCAATTGCAAAACTTACAAGTCATACGAACTCTAGAAGGCAAAATACTTATGAATTAAAATGTATAATAAGAAAGAAGGAAAATCATGAGAGCAGCAATATTTATTTCAATAATTCCGATATTTGATTTATTCTCGAAATGTATTAGAAATATACTTGTACATGTCTTATTTTTTACCACGTTTTTATTAACTCGCTTTCTTGTCTGTCTGTCTGTTCGGTACAAATTTTGCAATCGATTTTAGACTAACTTCCCGATGAGTTGGAGTCTTGAAACTTTAAACATAGTTCAGAACTAGATGACAATGCATTATTAATTCGTTTTCTTGTCTGTCTGTTTGTCTGTCATTTCATATTTTGCATGACGCATCCGCAGTACGTTTTTCATTATATCTCGAAAACTATTAACATTACAGACTTGGTTCTTGGGTATAAGGATGGCCCATGGCACCATCGAAGCACCCCATATTTTAGCCATATCTTTGTGCATGCGCAGTACGTTTTTCATTATATCTCAAAGGTCTCTGCGTCACATAACTTAATTTTTCAGGAAAATAAGAATTTTCTATTTATGATCAGGTGAAGAGAAACTGAAATAAACCTGAAATTTGCCACATGTCTCCGTCATAATCTCATTAAGATGTTTAAAATCGATTACAAAATTTCACACACAGAAGACTAAAAAGCGGAAAATAATTATTTAAAAAAATAAAAATTTTAATAGACCACGTTTTTAAAACGGACTAAAAAGTATAAAATAATTTCTTCTAGCCCCATACAGATTTGTAACCCCATACAGATTTAAAGCGAAAAACGTGGGCGCATGCAATATTTAATAGTAAGGAGTGTAGGGAGTGGCTGTCGTTGAGAAAACTCACACAACAGTTCATATCATTTCCATGGCAATAAAATTGTTAGTGACTGAAATAAACTATTTATGCATCAATTATCTATTACATGCGCCCCACGTTTTTCGTTTTAAATCTGTATGGGGCTAGAAGAAATTATTTTATACTTTTTAGTCCGTTTTAAAAACGTGGTCTATTAAAATTTTTATTTTTTTAAATAATTATGTTTATTAGAATTTCTTAAAAAAGGTTCAAAATTATGTAAATCTCAGAAATTAATATTGTTATGTTTTATGTTAAGTATTTTAAAAAGGGTACAACATAATGAATAAAAAAAGTGCACTTTTGAAACTAAAAAATATATCTTAATATGCAAACTAAAGAAAGTAATTAAAATTTATAAGCTCATGTATTGCTTATTTCCTATAGGGCTTCGAGTTCGGCGAAATAAACATGACGTCATGAAGACGCTAAGGGAAGCAGCCAATCAGCGAGCTCGGTTATTTTCTCTGGCCCGAATTGAAGTAAAGGTCGGTTATATGCGACCCGGGATCTTATATCGGGAAGGAAAAATATATTTCCAAGAGTATTTATTTTTAATCATGACAAATGGGACCCGCAATGAGTTGAACTGTATTTTTACATTTACTTTCTCTGATTATGAAACTACACATTCTTATTATATTAATCGAGATTACAGTAAGTAGCTAGAAATCAGATTTTGTAACAATACATGAATATAGACTGAAGATTTCGCAACAACACATGAAAAAAGACTTCCGTTCGCTATTAGTCACCATATGGTCAGAATTCCTGTCCTAACGCCACGAGAAAAACCCTATACATGCCAGTGGCGGTAGTTATGGAAAGGGGACATTTCACTCAATTTTGGGTTGAAGAAAATGGCTTTTTTCATTTGGCGTAGATAGAATCGGCGGAAGTCTCATTTCGCATTGTACTTCTGTTAAAAACGAATTCCTCGCCTAACGAAGTGCTCTTAGTTTGCCAAATGTTTAGGTTGATTTTATACCCGTTTCCCTCCTTTCTTCGACTCGTGTATTTGCGGCAACCCTGTTCAGGGATTTTCACTTGGCGGTGAGACAGTCTCGAGTCAGCCCGCATATCAGTGCTACCATCCAGGGCCCGTCTCGGCTCTTGGCGTCCCTGATACTTCGTAACAAAACCTGTCGAGAAAAAGGGAGCCGAATTTACTCGAATTTTTATTTTCTCGCATACGAAAAGTACGAAGAGAAAATTTTGAAATTGTGAAAAGATCCGACCTCGATATTCTCGTGAATCTCCTTGTTTTAATCCTCAAAAAGTGAAACAACTAAAAACAATTTTGGAATCGTATCTGTCTGTGAACATGGTGACTCAAAAATGTAACAAGCTGGACGGGTGAAATTTGGTATTCAGTTCTTACATGAACAACATGACGAAACCTGTAGACGAAGTCTGCCTATCCATCCCTGTGAATATAACACGATAGCTGAAAATCCAACAAGCTAGACAATTGGAATTTGGCACGAAAATCCCAAAATAAATAAAACCTAATTCCATATTGTTGTAGAAATTAAGAAGAAATTTCGTATGAATTCTTATAAACAGTTTTTTTTCTTCAAATCAGTATGAATGCTTTAGTTGAAAGCTTTCTACGCTGTGGGTTAAACCAGGGCCGGATTATTAAATAGGAAAACTACCTATGGGCCCCACAACTTTAGGGGGGCCCAAGGCCTGGAAAATTTTTATTTATTTTTTCGGTACTTTCAGAGTAAATTAATTTTGTGTTTTCATTTAATTTTCCAAATTCGGTGGGCTCGATCTAATTTAAATTAAAATCAAATATCGTTTATATTTTTGGAACTTTATTCTAACAATTTTCCTAATTAATTACCTCTTGCAAGTTTTATATTATTTGTTTTATAAATTTAATAATATGTTGCTTTCTAATTTGAAAAATGTCCGATCTTATAATTAAATAGTATTTAGATTGTGTTAAAAAAGCTTTCCATTTTTTTACTATTTTGTATAAAATTACTTTGAAATTTAAATTTTACATTTTTTTAAATAAACGATATACTTAAATCAACTCTCTTGAAAGCAATCCGCAATTAAATGGTTTACTACTTCAGAGCTCCTCAAAATTTGCTGCTTAAAACTACTTATACAGAGATTAAATTAAAACCAATACTAAAATATCTGTGGAAGTTGGGGAGGGAAAAGGGGGCCCCGAGACTTGCATCACCTAAGGGTCCCTAGAGGACTTAATCCGGCCCTGTATCTTGTAAACACATTTTCTTCTAGTTAAATTTTTGGCTGTTCTTGCTAATATTCATAACACTGTGCCAACCCTCCCAAGCCAGTTGCTGAAGGCAGTTGGACTCGGTGGCTTCGCCATTCATCTGCTACGCTAAAAAAGCTACTTAAAAAGGAGAATCAACTAATAATTACGACTTTGATGCCTTCTTCGGTGTGTCTTAAAATCAACATTAAGGCTTATTATTTAATCAAAGTTCATCTCAGTTTGAAGTCTAACATTTTCTTCATGATCTCTTTCAATTCCATTCGTGGATTTTTTTTTATTCGAATATTTTAGCTTATAATTTTAAAATAAAACCCGAAAATTTTTTGAAAATCCGTAATTATTTCATTAAAATTGGATGAATTCTGAAAAGAATGATCCCAGACGCATACGTGCAGAATTTACAGCGCTATTCTGGTACCACGGTTGTGTTGGGAGACGTCACCGCTTCCACCCGTTAACTACAGAGTGCGGTTCTCGATCCCGTTTTCCCAACCTGTTAGGATCTCGCTTGGTCGAAAAACGGATCCCGATTTCAAGCCAGCTCTGTACCTGGCGTTTACGCTATTCGCTAACGAGAAGCTTTGTTTCGATATCAGAACTTATCAAACTTTCGGTTAAAATGTAGGCTGCCAAGACGTTAATTGTGTTTGAAAGGGTTTTTGAGGATAAAAGTAATCCATTTAACCAATCTGAAGAAGAATTCATCAATTACTTTAGATTCTTTAAAAAAGTAATTAAATCTTTATCGAATTTAAATAATTTAATCGATTAATTTAATTTAATAAGACAATCTAAAGTAATTAAATCTTTATCGAATTTAAATAATTTAATCGATTAATTTAATTTAATAAGACAATCTAAAGTAATTAAATCTTTAAAAGTAGTTAAATCTTTTACTACACAATCAAGATAATTACTATTGATAGTTGATAATTAATTAAGTTCAATTACTTTTAAAGATTTAATTACTTTATATTTTGTTATTAAATTTCTGTATTTCTTATATTTTTCTTTTGAAGTGTATAAAACTTGAAAAAGCAACAAATTATGAACCTTCAGTATACAAAATGTTATTTATCTGATGATATTCGGCAATGGCTTGGAAAGATGCGAGGAAAAATGATATGCAGCAAACAATTTTCATTTTTTTTTTTTTTTTTTTTTTTTTGTCGTAGGATAGATGCTCCAGTTTTGGCCACATTAAGAGAAAATTTGAATGGATGACTGTTTAAAGCATATTAAATCATACTTATACTATTGTTTAGCAAATTTTATTGGCTTTCTGTGAGTTATAAAATTTTTCTGAAGAATATTTTAGATTTTTAGTCATGAATTTTTAAATAAATTAACCCAATTTGGCCCAGTTTTGGCCACACTAATATTATATTTTGAACAGACATTTTAATGAATTTTCAACCAAAATAAATCATTTTTATGCAATATGTATTTTAGTTCATTATTTTCTGTTATTTTAAATATGATTTGTTTATGAATTTATAAAGGTATGTAATAAAATTTACCAAAGCTGATTTTAACTACAGATTTCAATTTTAAAAGAAAAGAAACAGGAATGCAGAAAACAATTTAATATGGTTGATAAAATACAAATTGTATATACTCACATAACTTTTTTTTCATAAAATATGAAACAAAAAATGGGGAGAGGAATAAACTTACATTGCAAAAGCATAGGGTTTTTTTTTTTAATTTTACAAATCAAGAATTTGCATTATTATACTCACTAACAATATCCACAATATATATTTTTATAATTTTTAATTGCAAAATTAATCAAATTCATCAGAATCATTTTTAAAATTAGAGCAATCCATGCACATAAAAAATATTCGTCATCTCTTGAGTCAGGTTCCTCAAGTTGAAATTTTCTATCATAAATGTGAGGTAAACATTCAAAATGGAGATATTTTTGACATTCCATTTTGAATGGCCTTAACTGCATCAGAAACTTTAAATGGTGAGTAGCAAAATCTTTTTATGGAAATTTTACCTGCCTTCTTATTTTTGATTGGAGCCATTACTATGTAAAATGAAAACAAAACTAAATCGGTTACTTTTATTTTAGAAACAAAACTAAATCAGTTACTTTTATTTCAGAAATAAAACTATATCATTTATTTTTTATTTTAGAAACAAAGCTAGATCAGTTGCTTTTATTTTAGAAATAAAACTAAGTTACTTGCTTTTATTTTAGAACAAAACTAAATTAGTTGATTTTGTTGCATCCAGATATTCTTAAATTTATGTAATGAATAACTTATGTGCTTTACATTTTTATGGCTCTGGTACATATCAACACTTTGCTGGCAATGATAGATATTTAGGTATGAGTCAGTCAGGTGCCTTTTTGGATTAAATTTTTCTTAAGTAGAGAACATCAATCCAAAACTAAAACGGAATTTAATAATGGAACTTCAAATAATACTCAGGAATACCAAAGTTTCATCTATATGAACAGAAAATCATTTTTCTCCATAAATGTTCAGTTAGTATTTCGTACCTTTCATAATAGTTTATATTCATTTTTAACTTAATTTATGAAACAGTTGTCTAAATACATATGTGCACTTATTATAACCATTGTCTTTGGATTCTGAGGAAATTTCTAAACCATTTTATTTAAATTTTATAAAGGAAATCCTTCAGATATAGAAAATGAAAGTTTCTAAATTTACGTAAATCAATGTTAAGATGCAAAGTTTAATTTTTATAAATACTAAATGAATTATTTCTTTATCACTCAAAAAACATTTGACATTCTTTTAGTATGGCAATGAGATGTCAGTATTGGATACACGAATGGAACTGAAATGTTAGTTATAAAAAATGAAGGCTATATTTATGCATGCAACAAGCAATCAATTTGCTTGTAATAGTCCTAATTTCCTTTCATCGAAACAACAGGATTCAACTTTCATTTCTTTTAGTAAGGAACAATAAGAAATTTATTTCTTAAATATTTCAGTGTGTTTTATTCACTATAAACCATTTTACCTCGACACAGTTCAGTTCGTCTGTAAAGTAAGCATAATTTTGAATATGTATGTGGTTGTCATAACATGGCTCTGTGTGATTGCAGTTGAAAGACTAAAATTTTTTACAAGATTTTACTGATGTAGATATGAAAATGCAGTTCTTTCCTTTTGGCTAAGTAATAAAATTGATTATAAGAATACAGCATTAGGGGGAAAGATTTTAGGTCCATTACGTAGCTAGATATTGTGTGTTTATTGCTGTTAAAAAATTTAAATGTGATGCCTGCAAAAGAAATTTTATGTTAGATAAGACACTTGAAAACTATGACCTTTTTTAAAAATTTAGTTGGGGGACAGCCCCTTCTTTGCTCAATCTCAAATGCAGTTGATCCTATTTTTCATAATTATAGTATTTAGAAATTTTGTTTTGATTTTGAAAATGACTTTATTACATCAAAAATCTACAAGAAATTGCCTTAATTCTGAAAATTTATTCAAACATTATTTGGATAATAAAACAGTGATGAAAAAATTATTAAAATATTACTTTGATCACCTATAAATGTATTTTTAGATAATTACTAAAAAAACACTAAGTGTTGGAAAACAAAGTTTGAAACTTCAAATTCTAAAAAGTAATTCTTGTTTGTGTAAAGTTTGGGTATTATAATAGAAAAGATTTCAACTTTATTTAGTTAATTTTATTCACTTTATATTATCTTTCTAGCATCTTGCATAAAAAAAAGATACTTTTTACTTGTGTACTGAATTGTGATTTTTGTGTTCTCGAGTTTTCTGGCCTTCTCTAACATCAGTAACTTTGTGTATCTCTTTACTTATAAGCAGTAAACTTGTTTGAAGTATTATATACATAAAATAGAAAAGACAGTTTATTGATGTGCAAATATTAATAATACTTCTTGACATAAAGGACTTTTATTTGTATTTTAACTTAAAATGTTTAACATATAATGTAAATGGTGTCTGTTATGAAAGAACTAGGTAAAAACACCTATCGTACCTTATTCAACAAGTGGGAAATTCTCACACCGAAAGTTTGCATTGCATTATAAATTAAAATCACATTTATAATGTTTACATTCATGCAGTATTTGCAAGTTCTTGAATTGATAAGCTGAAACATTTGGCATCAGAACACAGAAAAATAAGTCGGTGTTTTCATGGATTTCCTTAACTTATTTTAATTTTGAAAACTGTGTGTTGTTCTGTCTTGTTATGAATGTTTATGGAGGGATATTAACACACATTTGTAATTTGTCTTCAGTGTTTTATTAGAATGGGTATGCCTTGGCTTTTATTTGGTTTTACTTTTTAATCACCAATTGTTTAAATAAGTACATAATATTTGTATACCGCCTAGCCACAACTATGTACATGAAATCAAATTATAATTTAATAAAATAATTGTAAAAATAAACAAATGGTTTGTTGGTAGTCTTAATTTATAAGATTTATTCATGTTAAAATAATTGGCATGGAAGAAAGTTTATTACTTTTCCACTCTCTAGAAAACAGGTAAAATTACATCATTATATTGAAAAAAAGAGTGAAATTTATGTTCTATAAATGGATAATATTATTATAAATGTATATATTGTAAAAGATAAATGGAACAATGGGCTTATGAAAGCAAGAAAGATGCATTAAGAGCAGAAGTTAAATCTTCCCATCTCTTATCCTTGGTGTCTTTTGAAGATATGGGATCAACTTTCCCACTTAAAATTTGTGGACATTTTTCAAAATAACCCAAAATAATTTCGAATTGGGAAGCAGATGTATGCTTCGCCATTGTTCTTTTGGCGATTGAAAGCTTGAACTGAAACCATAAAACAAAAATAGCGCATGCCGATCGCTTTATTTGCTGCGCGCGCAGCAGAAATACGTTACTTCCTAGCGTCTAACCCGACTTTCGAAACGACCCAGGTACGAGAATAAGATCACTTTTTTTAGGCCGCAGGATATGGGCAGCTAACTAAGCCAGAAAATGCAAAATTATTATTAAGTAGCTTGAAAATTTGAACATTCAATATAAAGACATAAAACATTAAATATTTATTAAAAATGCAATGTTCTACAACGAACAGATGCAATTTAAATTATAAAACACCAAAATATATTTCAATACAGCCAAATTGTGCGGTTCTTCCGACCAATAGGAAAGCGGCAAACTGGTTTGCAGAATATGCTTTGTTTACGTTTGAGTTGGCTGCTGCTTGTTGATTTGTATCTAACGAAAACCTAATTTTTATAATTTAAATGAAGGAAATGCCCATAAACTGTCGACAATAAAGCCAGAGATCTTCGATTCTGTCACTGTTTGGAAGTTAAACTTTCACTCAAATTCAAATGTCACTTTTAAACTACAGTAGAGTCTCCCTACAACGAAGTTTCCTTACAGCGAATTTCTCCCTATAACGAAATTTTTAATCGGAATGTTAAATAACATTCAAAATATTCTCCATATAACGAAGTGGTTGTCTCCCTGTAACGAATTTTTTCAGACCTTTATCTTTTCGATTTTTGTCATTTTTGAAGAAAGTTGCTAATTTCTGTGCAAACAAATCGCTCACACGTGCCTGTTTCTGGAACCACTCGCATTATTGTTCATTCCAGCGATAACACATAACAATAGAATGCTATGTGAAGGGTAATGCAGTTGTGGGGACCTGGGTTTCTACAGAGGGAGCAACACTTCTACGGGTCAAGATTCCAAGAATCTGGGTGGAATGGGGGTGGAAACAGCAAATGGATGTGGCAATACGCATTTTATGTTTATCCGTACTAGTACATATTATTCTCTAAATTAGTGAATTGTCTTCACTTTTGAGCATTTTGTTTATACAATAAAAATTAGTATAATTTCAACAAATTTATAATAAATATTACTTCATTTTTAATTGAAAGTCATAATTAAATATTTTTGAACTTATCGCACATACTAAAAGGTTTGTAACATTTACTTAAAGAACTGCAAAAATTTTTAATCTCCGTATAACGAAATTTTCTCTATAGCGAATATTTCAACTGGAACCAAGCGATTTTGTTATAGGGAGATTCCACTGTATTTCCTATCACATTTATACAAAGTTGAAGTAAGCTTTCTTTAATGAAAGTTGTTCGAATTATGATGTGAATAAGAACGTGCTTTATTTTATCTACTTAAATGGTATTCAATAAAATTTTGTGCAAATCTTTTAGTACAACAAAAGAGATTTTTCCATATTTCTGCAACAAATATAACCAACAGTGTACTTGCAAAGTATTCATAATTTATATAGTTTTTTTATTGTATATTTATTTGTGTCTGAATTGAATAAACAGCATTTTTGTTGAGATAAAACAAACACAATAATATTTATTCGTGTTAATTACTTTTAAAGAAACATTAAACTGAAATGTGGATATTAAGGATCTCATAGTGTTACAAACATAGAAAGTCGCTTCCCAGCAAGGTGAGTCTTATGGTTGGGAAGAAAGTTTTACAGGGATAAGTATGGGATGACTAGCGCAGCCACGTCTGGTTCCCTGACCTTGGCGACAAATTTGGCGACGAAATATGGGATCTCAAAGGTGCTGGAATCTTCTCGATATTTCCATTAGGAGAGAAGATACGCTTGAATGCACTAAAAGATTTCATGTGACGTCACGGCCTGCTGCGGTAGACTATATAAGGAGAGTTCTGGGATGACGGGGTGTCTTGATCGACTGGGATCGCCTTGGAGCGCGAACGAATTTGGAGTTCTACCCGCAGTGCGAGCTAGAAAGCTGGTGAGTTGAGCGCTATTGAAAGTGCAGTTATTGTCTACTAGTTATTAGTCATTTGCTGAATGTTTGTGTTGTTAGATAACAAAGTGCTGAACTGTTATTACCTGTGAATTGTTGTCTGTTTACATTGGTAATCTGTGCAAGAACTATTGTTTCCTGTACC
>BGPR01029159.1:0-19461 GCA_013235015.1 Araneus ventricosus | reverse complement strand
TTTTCACGCTTTATCCACCTTATGAAGATTAATTTTTTCTTGATGTTTCAAAGCACTTTTGTTGACATTTTCCAGCTCAAGGTCATTGATAACTATAGCAAATAAAGAAAGAATAAGTTTCAGTGTTTAGAAACATTTGGAGAATAGGGAGAAAAAAATATTGATCACAGAAAAGTCATAAATAGAGAATGACTGTTATTGAGGCATTTTAAAGCAAAGAAACAAAATGTCTCAGCATTCAAGTAAGTGTCTCAAATAGAGAACAAAACAGACTCAAGAGCAATAGAGGTCCGATCTGCATTTTTGCTAATTCGAACACAAATTAAACGTATGAACAAATGATACACCTACATTAGTAAAAGTTTAGAATCAGAAAATACTCAGAACGCCTTGAATATTTGACACGTTTATACTATTTTTTTCAATGGTTTGATCTTTTTAAAATTATGGCTAGTAGTTGTAACATTGAAAAAAAAGATATTACAATTTTCTTTACCGTATTAAAGAGAAGAAGACGAATGTATGGATAATAATTAATACCTTTTAATAAAACTTGCAATTAATATTAATATCAATTTTAAAAAATCTAATGAATAACATGATTTCATTTAATTACTGTTCAATGTCAGACTTACTAAGAATATTTACTTTCCGCTTACCAATTTCTTTCTGTTCGTGATCTGATTATCATGGTGGAGGGAGAGAAAAGTCACTCCCTATTAAGAAAATCTCTAATTTTTTTTTTTCTCCGCATTAAAACACAAGCCTTTCCACCGCATATTTATTGTATGAACCAAACTTACGGTTTAGAAGAAGGAATTTGCCTGAGGATAAGTCGATAATGGTAGGTATACCAGTACAAAGCATGAGCGATGATATGAAAAAAAGTAAATAAATAAAAAGAATGAAAAAAAGTCAGTAAGCTGAAACGAAAGTTTTTTCCTGCCCATTATCTGTCATTAAGCAGTCAATACCGAACGCACACATGTAAAGGATCGATCATTTATTCCAGAGGCTTGGTCGATGCCGGTTTTACTCTACCAACATGGAAAAATAAAATGCAAATTATAAATAAGCAAGCGTCACTGCATACAAAGCAAACGCTCGTTTCGTCAAAAGCACGTACCTGTTTATTATATTTATTTACCCTGACTAAATCCATTCTACTGGAGAATGGCAACTGCTTCTAAACTATTTCTGCTTTCAGTCGGTTTTATATAAATGCAGTTTTAACTAATTTTAGCTGAAAAAGATTTGTTTTAAGCTGGATTAATTTATAAAATGTTTGTTAAGATCCACGACAATTGATTTATTTTAAACAAACATATTTCATTATGCAGATGAAATAATAATAAAATTACCGGGGCAACTTCTTAAAAACTAAATAATTATAATTTTAAATTAGGCGGACAAGTGTAACCATCCTCTTCAGTTTATAAATCGTAAACTAGGACCAAAGTATAGGCCATGGCTCTGGATGCACAACTAGAGGCACAAATATATGAAATGGCAAAAGATTTGTAAATTCAGTATTATTTTGAAAAAGGCTAGAAAATACTGCTTTTAAGCATGGACCTATAATAAAAAACTAAGTGGCACATTTACACTGCCTACTTCATAGAAGGCGGTGAATGAACAGAGGGGGAGGGAGGCAGTAGAAAGTTAAGTGCTGAATCTAGGTGATAGAAATATATATATCCGTCTCCTGATTGTATTGTTCAGCTTTGTTTTACAGCTTTGAAATCTGAATATAACAAAATACTTTTATTTTATGGGCAGGTAAAACTAATGATAGTGGGAATTTTTTTGTTATTCACATCAATCAAAGTGTGATGTGATTACCAAATATTGTAAGAAATACATCTATATAAAAAAAATGAAAACATTGTAAAAGATTTGTGACGAATTTCAGAAGTAACATAACCTATTAAACTGGTAAACTGTGAGAATGAAACGGAAAATACATGGTCTAATTAAAAAATGGTGGAATCACAAGAGGCATGGAAACTGACTAACTTTAATTACCCCTCAATACTTTCACAATTATTCAAGCATCATTTAATGAAAACTTGCATTTAAAAAAGGTCGCGTCTTGACTGCTCAACCAAACTGATTAATTAGTTTGAGGAAACTATATTGAAAATTTTAAAACTTTCGGCAAATTTTTTCACAAAGAATATATATCCTTACTTAGAATTTAAAACTTTCTCAAAACATATAAAAAAAAAAAAACAAAAAAAACGATAGCTCTTGCTGTCACAAATGTGTTTCTTTAGAAAACAATTTTGAAAAGAAATTACTAACATTTTATAATTTCGTTCATCAGTGACAAAACCAAAGACTAAATTGTAAATTTAAATTGAGGAACAAAGAAATTAAACAGAATGAGAAAGTTGAAAACCAAAGTCTGACTTATAAAGAAATTACATTACATTATTGCACCAAATTACAATTCCTTTAATTTTATATTTTATCATATTAATGTTAAATTAATTTTAGTTGCTATTTTGGGGAAACTGAAAATCTTCTCTTAATATAAAATGTTTACCATCTAAAAATTCATGAAAATTATTTTATTGTTCCTGTGATGCATACAAAACCTAATGAAGCCAAAAAGAGAAATAACTTCCTAGTAATTAATAAATAAAATATCTAGTTTCAAAAATTCAAATACACCGAGGCTATCAGTATTTGAACTAATGGATATAGAAGTAGTACTTATCTCTCCAAACTATATGAAGCGTAGGTACTGCTAATAAAATGAATGTTACATAACATTTATCGTTTGTTATTTAATTACTTTTACCTTTCAAAATATTTTAGTGCTGTGCAAGAGTGTGAGATTTTAATATATTTACAACTGATAACCATCGACTTTTTTTAAAAAATCAATTACCATTTAAATTCATATAGTGTGTAGTTTTATTTTTAAAATTTAGAACAAATTCTATTTTTACTTTTTACTGTATGAGTAAAATTTGTTTTATTTAAGTATCAGTGTAATAACATGCATCATTTTATTGCTAATTTGATTTTGAATTTTATTTGTGTTATACAAACTGTTTTCTGTTTCAAAAAAAGAAAGTATATATTTTATTACAATATTTATCACAAGTGTTTAAAGTATTTCATGTATTTAGTTTTCAGTTTTTTGAATACTTTATCTTGAAAAAAGAAAGTCAAAGTATCCTGAGCAATGATTTGAAGAAATCATGCTTGTCTATTTAAAAGCTGAAAACACCACTTGAATAATTTTAAAATCTAGTTAGTCCAGTGAGTACATAAAAAAAAAAGTCATGTCCAAGTCAAACAAAATAAAGTATATATTATTGATGATGATGTACAGGTAAAAACATAAAAAAGATTTTAAATTAAGAAATATCCGGTGGATTTATTATCGACTGAAAAAAGTATTTTATCAAAATATTTGTAGGTGACAAAAAACAGCACACTATTATACTATGTAAAAATGAATTCAATAAATAGCACTTTAATCAACAACATTCCATGGAAAATGTTTAATAATTGAATTTAAAATACCCATTCCATTAAAATGAATGCAAATCTAGGAAACCTAGTAGAAAGCAGTATTATATAAATTACTGAGTAGAAAGAGAAATCAGCTAAAATATTCTTTAGAAATAGCTTTAATAATCATTATTTTAAAAAACGTATTTTCTAAATGAAGGATATTAACAATGCGTTTCCTTGCAAGCAAAACATATTTTGAGAAGGCCAATGGTATGGTTTGCCATGTGTTATTTAAAAAATCATACTGTTTCACGGTATAATGGTGGAAGAAAATGCGGCAATTTGGCCAGCATTTTATGGCGCATACAAGTAAGCGGCGGTTAAATACTTATTTATGGTAGCTAAGAAGATAAAAATCTAATATAATTGAAATGGCAAGTACAAAATTGCTAATGAATAAAAAGAAACAAAATACGGAAGTTTTAATGTAGTACAATTTTGGAAGCAATAAAGAATTGTGTTAGGAAGAAGTATAAGGGAAAATATACAGCTTTCAGCATAATGGAGTGAAATGGCGGTATAATTTCAAAAAAAAATGGCCTACAAAAGTTTTACGGCTAAATGACTGAATAAAACACAATTTAATTTAGAATTTGAGAAAAAAAATATGAAGAGAGAAAACTGAAATTTAAAATACATTTTTAGAAATTCTGCAGTTACCAAATCTTTTTTTGTTTACTATAAAAGTATAATTTACCACTACAGATTAGCATTAAAATAAAGGTTCTAGAATCACAATACATTTTTAAATATTACCTAATTATAAATTACAATTAAAAAACACCAGAATAAATAAAGATGTAAGTTTTTCTTGTGATTGTTTAGCATTAAATACATATTTGCAGTGAGAGAAGATGTACCAAATAAAAAAGCTGCTTTTCTCACACAGTTCATAAATTCCCTAAATACAGTATTTTGCACTGAAATTCAAGGAAACAGTTTTCGCAGTGAATAGTCTCCATCTACTCTGTGGGAGGATGTTACATCCAACCAATGCAGAATTTTTTAAAATTCATTACCCACTAATTCTAATTGCTTAAACCGCTTGCTTATGATGGTAAAAGTGTTGCGCAGTTTTCCCAGAGAAATTAGAAGAGAAAAATGGTCAATGTTCACATAGGCTTGGAAAGAATTGCTTTGTCACTGGGGAAAGAAAGAAGCATGGTGAAGGAAAAAACTGTATTTCTAAATTGTGATATCATCTTTCCTTAATTCTCCTAGAAGATAGCCAAAAGATTCACACAGAAGTAAAACTTAACTCAGTTGTGCCCATCATATTATAAAATTAATTATTAAATTTTGTTTCGTTACAAATAAAATTTTAATCATTAATTAGTTTTGGGATAATTTGACACAAAAATTATGTAGAATCCATAAGCATTTCAAGCATTTCAGTTTCGATGAATGAAAACGAAAAGTCCTTTCAAACAGGAGGTTTAACGTATTGGGAGAGCAAAAAAAATGATACTTGAGGGTTACCAGAGCAAAATTTCACACTCTACAGACTTTTGCATGAGTGATGCAACAAACCTTGTATAAAAGAAATGCAACTAATTTTATGGTATCAAATATATCTTTAGATGTAAAGTACATTTGTGTGTTATAACTTCGCCGCAGACAGTGGGATGAGCCAACCTGCTGATATTCTGAACAACACAATATACATAAAATGGGATACTTGCTTCTTGGATAATTTTGATTTTAACTCTATCAGATTAACATCTCCAAGAACCAATTATTTCATGTTAATAATTTAAAGCTCTTGAACTTTAAAAGTTGATAAAATTTGAAAAAAAAAAAAAGATCTTAAACTTTATAATTGAATAATTTTAAAAAACTTGAAATTGTAATTATGAGAATCTGAATATGAGGAATGGAAAAGCTAGAGGCTTTAATATCTTTTGTTACAATATAAACGGATAATAATTTATGTTTATAAGTAATTGCAGTTTATACTTTTATTTTTATACCTGAAGGTACTACAGAGGAAGAAATTAATTCAGCTTATTAAAAGCTTTTAATCCAATTTTTCAAATGCAAATCTTTCGACAAAAATATTTACATGAATATTCAAAAAAAAAAAATTAAATTTACTTACACAAAAATCTTGTTTCCAAATGTAACATTTTTACGTTAATATATTAGCGATATAAGTAATATCTTGAGATTTTTTTCAATGGAATATATAATACCATAATAAAAGAAGCGCCCAGAAGTTACAGACTTTTAGAAAAAGACAAGTTCTCAATTCCTTTGGATAAGATTTTTTGTTGTTTAGGAAACTGAATTTAATGTCAAAAGAAACTGGTTTTACACATGTAGGTACTTTAGAAGAGGAGAATGGTTATAATGTAATCTACCAACACTTAACAGCTGATGAATGCATTTTAATTATAACTAATGCAGCACATGTTTCTTTTAAATAAGAATGTGAAACTAATCTTAAAAAACTAACTTTTATTTTTTAAAGCTATCCTAAAAAAATGAAGAACCAGATGATCTACAAACACTACTTTATTTATTTAACAATGTATCTACAAAAATAAGCTGCTAGGTTATTAATTCTGTAGAAAGAGGTTCCAGAAAATTTTTTGAATTTTCGTTCTTTTCAGTTATCAGCATTCTAAATACAAATGTATTTAGTTAATAAAGTTTCTTTTTATTTATCAAATTACACTTGGGAAGTCACTACAGTCTTGCAAAATATTTATAACTTGATATAAATTTTAGCAACTAACCATATATTTATGAATATGTATATAAATATAATAATGCATACACTCCAAGTCCTGGAGTTACCTAATCTTAGTTAAATAGGCTTTAGAATATTCAGGTTGTACATTTCAGCCGATCATTTGATATGTCAGCTTCAAGACTACTTCTCTTTCCCTCCACAATGCTAAGTGCTAGATTTTACAATTCATTTAAACATTCAAATTAAATTATTTAGTCTTTACAATTGCAGCAATTAAATTACCTTATTTTGCATGTTTCCAGGTTTGCCTTGCTAATCCTCATTAGTTCAATATCTAAGCCAGATATACATGCAATATGAATCTATTCCGCTTTTTTAATACACAAGGCTTTAAATTTTTCTTTTTACAGAACACCGAAGGTATCTTTCATTAGGATTAATTATTAAGGGTGACCACCTATCCTCTTTAGGAAGGACACCCTTCTTAAAAGTTGTTCTTAAATGTGTCCTTCCTTACATTTGTTCAATATGTATCAAATCATAAGCGGAGGCGAATTGTTTTTTAATCGCCAGCTGATTTTTTAGCGTTTCAGAAATCTTGAGATTTGTCGTTGATACTTATAGCTGTGCACTTGCCATAAAATTCAATATATGATGTTTCGCATCAGATATTTGGCCATTACAGATGATACTAATTCAAAATATTCGTCAAAGGAAAAAATTTCATTTTAAATATAATAAACAGGCATCTAAGCTCAATTTCACAAGAAAAAAAAAAAATTACAAATTGCCATGATGTATTTATCATATTATATCAGCATTCTTATATTATTGTTGATGATTAACAAATGTTTCTTTATTTATGAATCTTTTCTTTCAGTTTTGTATGTCCTCCTTTATTATAAAAAAAGTATTAAATTTTATAATTATTAGTTATAAAGGTAAAGATGATCAAACCCATTTTGTCATATCATAGAATGAATTTAACGGGAGATATTAAACCAGCCTTAATAGGTTGATTATGTGAATTAATGGAAGGTTATATTATTAAAAAGAAAACTATTTCTACATTTTTTTAAATTCCATTTTTAAATTGACTATAAATTAATATTCTTTAGTCTAGTTTTTTTAAAAAAGATTTTAAAGATAAAAGTTTAGCATCAAAATGAAAGAAAAGGAAGGAATTAAAGACATTGGGCTGACCGAAACTATTTAATAATTTTTTGAAACAGTACTTTATCTCCTCATTTTTTTAAAATAATCACATTAGCATTGAATGCTTTTTTATATTAATATATCGTGCCTACATTTTCACAAAATGCAACCATGGGGAAAAAATACAAAAAAATCTAATCATGAAAATAAAGAATCGTTTACATGAACAAACCTCTATCTCAAATAAAATGCCAAGAGCTATAAAGAAAGCAACAGCCATTTTCCCAAAACTTCATAATCCTTAAATAAAGGCCAATTAAAATCTCTTCATTGTTTAATAAATGATTCTGAACATACTACTGAAAACAGGAAACAAATATAAATATCCTATGTAGCCGACAGAAAGAAATCTTTTGAGTTTAAATTGATCAATTGAAGAGAAAAACATCAACAACATAACAGAACAAGTCAAGCACAAAATCATGAAAGAACAAATAATAACTACTGAAATTGCTTAGAAAACCTTTAAGCTTGTGACGTAAGAAATTAAAGAATTAAGAGGACGAATAAATTATTAAAATTATATTATAATTCACATTATTCTGTTTTAACAGAAAACTTAAAAAAAATGAAAAATACAACTGTATAATGTTTTCATCTATAAATATGACATTTTTTCATAACTTCAATAAGAGAATTAATTGTAGCTCGCAAGTGCATTCAGCATGGTAGAGCATCACCTAATCTACCATTAAATAGGGACACTGTAAGGATAGTTAAATTTGTTTTCTGCGTTAACAGTGGTGCAACATCTACATAGAATTCTTTTTTATAAAAGCACTTTTTTTCCTCTGATTGCATCCCAAGGTAAAAAAAAGTGACCTTCTGTAAAATTAATGCATATTAATGTCCAGTATTAGCCGAAAATATCGCCTCCTATCAAAAAACATACCATTCATTCCTATTGAAATGTATATAAACTAATCGAAAGTATGGCCCAGAATGAAAACAAAAGAATATATTTATTAGGCTATTAAAAAACATTTCATCTTCATGTTTTCCTCAATTCATAGCCTCATTAGATTAACTTTAAAAAAATAACTTAGTTTTTTCAATTCCATTACTTAATTAGTATAATTAATAATCTAAATGGCATACTCCGCTCATTTTTAAGTCATAAATGATTGCATAATATAATGTAGTTAGTAACTTAATTTATATATTATATTAATATGTGCTTAAATAGCGAATCAGTTATTTATTAGAATAGTAGTTTGAATGTCATCTAGTTGAATAATTTTAAAGACTTTTGAAATAACTGAATTACATGTTTTACACACTAAATAACTCTAATTTTTTTTCAGAAAACACAAACTTGACATGTTATGTTGTCAACCCACCACTCTTCCGCAGTTATATGACATTGCATTTTAAAGTTCTATTTTCCCTAATGATTTATTATTAATCAACTGTAAAGTTATTAATGCGAAATGCGATTCATTAATTCAAATTGTTCTCTTTCTATTAAAATATTGAAGAAAGATTTAAAAAATGAAAATTACTTGGAAGATTTGGCTTTGAAAACAAAATCACAATTACAAACTATTTTCGCTTCCAAAATAAGTACTGCACACTTCTACTCACAAAGAAAACAATTACATAAAAAAGTATTCTGTTAATGCCATAAAATATTTAAGATCAAACTTATTTATTTAAATTCATGTTCATCTGCTATTATATCAACCAGAAAAGTTACTTTGGATATTACATTTATCAATTCAGTGAATTATTTGAATGATATGTGTTAGATTCCTTTACTGGGTGAAAATGCTTAAAAAAAAAAATAAGTTAAAAATTCTCATTTGAGATTGAAGCCTTTGTATTAGTATATGCTATTAGTAACATTCACAGTGTCTAGTTAATCTAGCATCAAGCCTAACGGCAAAAGTTGGAATTCCGTTGATTAAAAGTGACTATTTGTGAAACAATTAAAATACTTAGTATCTTCTCAACAACAATTTAATAACAACAATGCAGGCATTACTTTATAATTTACCACTGTGGATAGTCGCTATATGGAATTTTATCAGCATAAATTCTGTTTTACCATAATAAAGAAGTAATATAATTATAAATAAAAACAGAAACAAAGGATTTATATCACTGTTAACTAACGAAGAATAGTATATACCGAATTTTTTTTTTAAACACTTGAATTTAATTAATGGCCAACAAAATACAAACAATTTAAACTGGAAATATAAAATAAAAGAGGATATGTAATTCTACTTGGATATCGGTAAGAAGCTATTAATAGTCAGTAAATGCATGTCAAAAGCTACACTTATTAAAAATGTTCATCGAGACCGGCTAAGAGGAAAAAAAAAAAGCAGAACGGCAGCGACCCCGTAATTTTCATTCTTTTTCAAGATAGAATCTGAACTAATTTTATGGAAGTCAAAGGCTAGAATGATTTCATAAAATTTGACTAAAACACGAAATCAGAAGCCTAAATTTGACTAAAAATACTTAATTAAAACAAGAAAGGAAACATTCTTAAGTAACTCAAGAGCAAGCAAATTGCAAGACAAAAAAAACACTATTATTCTTCACAAGGTGTCAAACAAATCACATACCACACAATAATGGCAATCATAAAAATGAGGAAAATCACTTAAAAAACAACAAATTAAAGCTACTAGCAAATTACCTGCAAATCTAATCCAAAAAAGGCAAGAGTTTGCTCACATCAACTTAAAAAACTTGATCACAATAATGCACATAGATCAATTCAAACTTGAAACTTTGAATTGATTTATCCATACTTTTATCAAGCCTATTTTAAAAGCTAACCAAGAATCTGAATTTGAAATGCAGTGCAATTTGGCAGAGTATCTTTAGGTAGCACTCTTCATACCAATTGTGACAACTGTTCAGTTTTAGTACCTCCAATGGTATTCATTTTTTGCTACATGCTAGTTCAGCTGAACCATTCTGACCAACAAAGTCTTAATCGATGAGCAGTTGATTTATCCGTGCTTTTTGTAAATCGCCTACGGGCATGCCGGAGAGCCGGTGTGTGCTCTGTTCCAGGGTCCCATTCTACAATCTTAAAAATCAACAAATAGTTCATCATCACAACTTCTTTCAGAGAACATTCTCTGCTTCCTGGTGGTCCACGATTTTCCACGCCGATCACCACCGCCGAGTAATTCTGATTGGTCCATCAGGAAGGCTGCTGGAGGCAGTACCTATGACCTTTGGGAACTGATGAAAGTTTTGATCTTTTGGATTGAATTACTACTTGAAGGAGGAACTGGGGATCAGCCCTGCATCATGCAAGCAGCTGATCTGCTTCATCTTCACCAGGCCAGAGGACTGCGGTAGAGTTCAGCCGTGCCCATCCCAAACTCCACATGTCAATAGCTAAAATATACCTCTCCTGTACCCAGTATGACTTAGGAGCTTCTGGAGAGAACCGGACTTGAATGTAGAATACCTCGCTGATTCTCAAAATAACGGGACAATCTACTACCTGCGCTACTCAAGTGGCCAGGTTGTTTGAGGAGCATCGCTTTCAGGTTTCAGACTGGCTATGTATATCTGAGAGCTGGTACAGAACATCCAAACACTTTTGAGGAGAGTGAGTAAATCTCTGCATGAGTTAAATATTGAAGCCTTGAAATTTGTTTTCTTTTTTATTAATTCATGGCTAATACTCGATACTCCAAATACAGATTACGGAATGCAAAATGGCCAATCTAACATGTGAAATAGATTCATTGTATTGGTCTTTATCCTTGCTTCCTTAAGTGATCCAGATACGATCCTCTTGACTTGCCTGTGAAACCCGTTTTTCTGCTCAACAATTGAGGCGATTTTTATTGATTTTGATCAAGCTTGAGTTGATCTGGGCCAAAGCCGCCTTTTCCTGATAATTCTTAATCATTTGCCACCTGCACATGTGGGATGGTGGTGTAAATAGGTCTTTTGACGTCACTGTACCCACGGTTGTTCGCGGCCTGGCGACGCCTAGACGCCTTTCTTTAGCGTTCGCGCCTATGTGCGAGACCCGGTGGCAGGAAACATCTCGTGGTGCCTAGGAGTGAAGCCGGTATATACAATTACGACTGCTGCGGAGAAGCACCAAGATCTTCGTTTTCCGGTGCTTGCTGCTGGCTGACCGCTGCTGCCGTTGAGCTGGGACGTCCGACTGAACTGATGGTCTCGAGACGCCATTCTTGAAATGACCTGGAATTTTGTGTTTAATCTATTGACCTGCTTTTGTTTTGCATTTGAGCCGTTTTAGCTGCGGTCTGGGGTAGGCACCATTGGGTGAGATTTGTCCTGATTCTGGAGATCAGTGATTGTCCCGAGCAAAGGCGCGCCGAATACCATACACAAAATTACTCGATCAAAGAACTGAAATATGTCGGGCGGTGGAGCGTTTCCTTATTCAGGTAATCGGCAAGCAGTTAATTTTCTGAGAGTAAAATGGACATGCTGGAGGACATTGTCCGTTTTAACACTCGACACTGTTAATAACCAATAAATGCCACAAGCTTCTTCAATGTCTCTTCATCTTGATCGTTCGGTCGCTGCCTCCTAGAGGCAATTGACTGTTGCTACGCCCTGCTGACGAGCTCGACGTCACGCCCATGTCACGACCACTGAGGAGGAGTTGCTGACCGTTCATAGAAAATGGTCGAACTGGGGCTGATCAAAGATTTTATGTCAGTAATGCGGCAACGTAAGGCCTTGACTGAATGGTTGGTTAAATTAAATGCTTCTACATCCGATTAATAAGTGGAATTGTTTAAAAGATTAATGGTTGGAGTAGCATTTCTAAATCTCAGAAAAAAATTCTGAAAAATTAATCTATTCCGAGTCTGATACAAGAGAGGCCTAAAATTACTAAGTTCATTTTGGAATGAATAATTGGGGAAGTAATTTTGATTCGTTTTTTAAACTACCGCCATTTTTTTAAATCATAAAAGATGGAAAATGAATATGGCAGTTGTATCGTTATTTTGATAAAAAAATCTCATTTAAAAAATTGAAATAACATAAATAGGACATTGTTAGATAAAATAAATGGCGAATTGATGCTTCATACTCAAAATACTTTAAAACAAAATAATTTTATTCTAGGCCACGATGAGATATATGAATCGATACCAAAATACTAGGAATGATATGGTGTAAAATAAGGGAAAAGTCACCATCAAAATAGATATTTTTCTAAACCTTTATCAGCCAAGAGACGCATTATTATTCTTTGTTTTTCACATTTTTGAATTCCAAATATATCTTCAACAACTTTCCTTCTGATTTTTCTTTTATTTTAATGATAAAGAAAGTTATATACAGGAGAGTCATTTATCTATTTTTTTTTCATTATTTAAAAGAATTATTTCATTGAAATCCTAGCAACGTACTTGGCTGAGTTTTCGCATCCTTATTGAATGAATATATAGAATTAGCACGCAAAAAAAGTACATGTGAAGTAGGTTTTTCGGAAAACAATTTTATTAATAATTGATTTGTTTCTTTTTAAAAGGGAATAATGCTGACTTTTGCCACAACACCGACTGTTTTAGTGTCCTGTATCTTGAAAGTTAATAGAAACAAAATAAGAAAACAATTTTTGTTTGAGTAAAAAAAATTATTTTTCTAGTGTATAAAATGAAAAATGGTTGATTTTTTCCCATTTGAATTTAATGAATATTATTAAATATCAACAAATTAAATATGTGTATTTTGTTGGCAATTTGTTTTAATTTTATTCTAAAAATGCTATGAAAATTCTGACAAATTATTTGAAGCATGAGAAGATTTCAAAAAATCCAAAAACAAACTTAGGTGGATTATTTTATGTCAATAAGATGGGAATAAATGCTGATGTCCTAATAATTTGCAATGTACTTAAATATTGATAGTTTTGAAAATAAAAATTTAATTTTGAATAAAATCTCCACCAGAGCATGATCCATTTAAAAACTTTCTTGGAAGACAATTTTTCGCTTTCTACTTATTTCAAAGTATATTCATTTCTAGCTAAATGATCGACATTTAAATATTGAAAAATGAATGGGCGGGGTTTTTAGAAAAAAATCATATGGAGATTTCATCGATGGTAGCTGTGTATGTCATTGAATTTTTCCAAAATATTTACCGTTTTAAAGTATTAAACTACTTGTAATGATGAAAAGATCAGCTTTTAATGAATTTTTGCAATTCTGCAAAGAATGATCTGGCTATGGCGGTATCAAAAGATTATTGAGAAATGAATTCATATAAAAAAACAATAATAAAAATGAGAAAGGGCAGGCCTAGAGCTGCGTGAACTAATATTATGGAATTAATGGAACTGTAGGTAATGAAGAACATACACGGAATGAAGTGTTAGATGCTAAAAAATTGTTATTTCGCATTGATATGATAAAACATCTTTGCACTGAAGCTAATAGGTTTTGCAGGAAGTCGAGGCCGGAAGTTTGCAGGATCTAAAACCTGATCCACTGAGGATCCGCCATGTAGTCACGCACATTTACAACCACCCTGATAATTAAGTATAAAAAATTAGCCATCATTTAGCTGCGAGGTCAGGTGACGCCTGCTCTTGGCTCTCGCACGTAGCGTACTGAAATCATAAATAAAACAAGGAGTCGTCTCCTTGGGAATAGAATGCCTGCTTTAGTTTCAACCTGCAACACACCAGTCAAAGTTCGTCCTTAGTGTTACTGAATAACTTCTGCTATAATCCTCTCATCAGTATCTTAATATATTTTTGCTTCCCATTTTTCTGTCTAATTCTAATTAAGTTTTATATAATAATTTTTTATTTTGATTAATTTATTCATGCCATTTTGCAGCTGAGCCTCTCTTCAGGAAACATTCTTAAAGCGGGTTGTAACAGTTCCAATTGTGCTGAAATCACTTTTAAAAGACTGTGATAAAAAGCCTGTCATTCGTGAGTAAAAAGAATAATCACTAGACTAAACAAAAGTATTAAAGGTTAGCATCGTAGTTCGGAATTTACGAAGTCCGTCATGGAACCGCGCGATCTTAAAAGTCTACCCAGTTTCTGCGCCTGCAACGTAGGGCGAATGATATTACGGCCTACTTCCGCCCTTTGCTGTATCAGGCAGGGCTTTGTAACATGCATGCGGGGCCTGCTGCCCGTTAAATAATACGCCGGGGACACCCGTCCTCTCAGTGGAAGTCGGGAGGGAGCGCTGTCAGGTGTGGTCCGCCAGCAGACCGCGGTTCAGTAAATTACGAGGTCCAGCTAAAATAATAGCCCTTGAGTTCCTTCAGAACGGACGTTAACATAACTGAACTAAACAAAGATACTGGGTATGGGTAGAGACCTATGAATAATAAGCTTTACCTCCAAAGTGAAGGTCAGGGGCCGGCCTTTAGCCGATTCAACAA
Source organism: Araneus ventricosus (assembly GCA_013235015.1). Lineage (NCBI taxonomy): Eukaryota > Metazoa > Arthropoda > Arachnida > Araneae > Araneidae > Araneus > Araneus ventricosus. The sequence continues at coordinate 4,643 of BGPR01029159.1, read as the reverse complement.
TTTGCTGCCAAGAGGGCCGCGCCAGAGTACTTTCATGAGGAAGGTACTGAAAGGATTTTTTCAAAATTTAATTAGACGAAATTAATTAAAACTAATTGATATTTGAATCTATCCTTTGACCACAACTGTTATATTATCGCACTAAAAACCAATTTTACAAGATGAAGAAGAAGAAAGAAAAAAAAAACCAGTTTGTGTGGTGCCAACTTTATTTTCCTTTCAATTTGACTTTTAATTTTTAAAGGCTTTAAAGAGAGAATACGATGGTATTTTTGAGATACACGCTTCTGCTGCGATGATATTAAAAAAACATTTTGTGTCCGTGTGGAATGTGCACATTATCTTTGGCGAGAATAGGTAAATCTTGGTGAGTACATAAGAGTCGAACTGCTTCAAAAATATCAGCGCATATTGGTATTTATGTTCTAATAAAAGATAGATTTAAATTCTCTTTTTTTGTCCAGAATCTGTTATGGTTTATAAACTTTGGGGAAACCAAAGTGGCGTACATCCTCGCTGCTTATGCCAACTACAAAATCTCAACGTCCAAGCATGATACCAAATTTTATTAAATATTACTGCCCGCCATTACAGATCTGCGATTACGCCCAAAATTCAAGTTTATGCCAGGCCGTAAAAAATCGTACACTTTGGTTGAGCCACCAGAGGATCGGTGCCATCAGTCTAACGGAAATTATTTCCATAGGGCCCTGCACATTGGCAATGACCCCTATGCCAAGGCCTTAAGGTCGGTGGAAAGATAAGGACAGCGCCATAGCTAAATCGATTAACTTACCCACTGGTGATTTTCGGGGCCGGGCAGCGTCCCTAAAGTCGCATGGCCGGAAGCATGCATGGGACTATGCACCGAGCTACTTAATGCGCGAATGAAACTGCCTTTTACGCCGAGCTACTAATGCGATCTGAAACTGTTTTACGTCGGATTACCACGTGATCGAAACCACGTACACTCTGATTACTTAACGCGGTGGCTGGTTCCGTTTTACGGTTTCACTTCTAATGCGCAGATTCCAGAAACTGCTTTAATGACGAGTCACCAATGCGTAGATCAAACCGTTTTACACCGAGCCACTTAACGCGTAGACCAGAATCTGTTGCACCGAGCCACTTTAATGGTAATTAAATTACTTGTTCGGCTTAATGAAGGTGTAGATCAGGAAATTAGTTTACACCAGCTTACTTAATGTAGATCAGAAACTACTTGATACCTCCGAGCTACTTAATGCGTAGATCAGAAACTGTTTTACACCGAGCTACTTAATGCGTAGATCAGAAACTGTTTTACACCGAGCTACTTAATGCGTAGATCAGAAACTGTTTTACACCGAGCTACTTAATGCGTAGATCAGAAACTGTTTTACACCGAGCTACTTAATGCGTAGATCAGAAACTGCTTTAAATATGGACGCCAAAGCAAAAGTGTAAATGCGCGAAACATTACTATAGATAAATGAAACAACAATGAATATCACAAGAGAATTCCTGAACACTCATTAAAAATTAAAATATATTATAAGTGTGATTAAAATTCCATTCTGCTTCGACTGTTTCTATCAGCGCCTCACGCTTTTACGATTTTGTTTTGGCGTCCATATTTTTCATTAAAAAAACACTAATCCCCTGTTTCGGGAGTTTGTGAATGAGAAGTCTCCGGATAAGTAAGCAAGCTCCCGCTTTTCCTTGGATCATATTAATGAAGTTGTGTTGGCCACATTTCCTATGACTGGGCGTACCTCGTACGGAAGGGATCTGTGGTGACGCCGTCATGGCCATTATGTAACCATAAGCGAAGGAATTACTCAGCCCATCCTATGCATGCGGAAAACCTGAATGGCCGGCCGCCGCGACAATTAATCGGGCGCTGTGTTCCTCGCATAATAGCCGTTATGATGAGCAGCTCATGCGATGACCCCTCAGACAGAGGTACGACCCGTCATCAGCGGTAAAGGGGTAAAAGGCCACAGTTCCCTTACTATTGTCGAGGCTGCCTGATCATTCAGAAACCCAGGTGGAGGAACCAGCAGGACCGGGCTAATATTTACGAGATCTTATCTTATTGCAGTGAAGCAATCAAAGCATGTTTTTAAAAATCTTTTATGTTTATTAATACTAGCCGCCTTCGGCGACCAGCTGGTTCGCCCGTTTAAATTTTTTTGTTTTTTTTTGTATTTTATATTAATTATAGCATTACACGTCGCAGTTTCATCCGCGGTAACTCAGGAAAGATGAACAAAAAACTGAATATTTTATTGTATTTGAGAGATAGTAAAATATTTAAAGACGCAAATTTTAAAATGCCAGCGATACAATTCTGTGTGATGCATCGCAGCTAACGAAACTTACAAACTGAGTTTCAACTAACTTTCACTCAATTCATCTATCATTCATCGGTAGAATGATTAACGCTGAATAGGGTCGCGAAAGCCGAACATGCTGGAGGCCCGTATGAACCAGTGGGTACAAAAAGTTAGGCGGCAAAAAATTCATAGACATCTAAAAGACACGGGAGTATAGGAGGTAGACAATAAGATTTAAAAATTAGTTAGTTTTCCCGAACACTATTGCCTTTTTGTAATTCCTAGTTTCAGGCTGTAATTTCTCTTTTCTAGTATCAAATTTGATGAGTTATCACCTTAAGAAATTCAAGTTTGGCCTAACCAAAATTTTTATAAGAAAATCTATACTTATAAAAGGCAATGTTTGTGTGCGTGCGTGTGTGTGTGTGTGTGTGTTTGTCTGCGATGTCCAGACGAATCTATCGCACTTACAGCCATGAAATTTGGTACACAGGTAGTCGTAATGGTGGCTGAATGCACCTCGAAGCCGAAATTTTAAATTTTAATCTAGAAATTTTTTTATTTAATGTTTTGTGTTGTTTTGGTTGATTTTTCGCACTAATTTCTCAATAGAATGGTTTCGAATAATTGTACGACAAAAATAGATAGACCATCGGAAAGAACACGCGATTTCCGTTCTCATGAAGTTAGTTTTGAATTTCTATCGTAAATTACTGAATTTTGAGAATTTTTTAAAAATCAGTCAGTTTTGCCGTCTAAATGTTGGTTTTGATTTTAAATTTGTCGCATCCGACTTTCTAATAACACTATTATTTTCAATTTTTTTCAGCTTATAACTGCAACGGTTCTGTCGGATTTAAAAGGAGAATGGTTAAAATATCTTTTTTAGTTTTTTTAAAATTAATTTTTTCCTGGTAGTTGAACGATATGTTTCCTCTAGCGAAGCTTCCGCCCACGATAGTCTCCGGAACGTTGCGGGCAATTTCATTGGCTGAAGGGCCAGGGTGACGTCATTACTTTCGCGTTCTGCGAGGAGATGGTTTATTTACTCGGTTAATTCGATTATTATTTTTAAGCGCGTCTTAACTTATTTCTTTGCCTTTCATACTTTGCTTGCGGTGTAATAAATATCACATTGTAATTTTTTAACATTGTTTTGGATTTAACGGTACTCGGTCGAGAGGAAAAAGAGGCGGACCAACTCAATAATATATATTTCTGTTTTGATTTCGTTTTTAAAACTTTTATTTATGTAATTGTATGTGGGCATTTTTTTTTTTTTATTTTGTTGAAATAACGATCCCACGGGCAACGCCGTGCGCGTACTGCTAGTTACCTATAAAGCAATATGCAAAAATTTGAAAGCGTTTTAATGCCTGATAATTTTAAAATGGCAGGAAAGCATGAGGTTAAATGCTTGAAGAAAGTACGAAAATCATTTCAGTCTACCTCACACACAATAAAAACGAACAAACCTGAAATCAAATATCTGTTGCAAAAGCGCGTGAATAAAAGATTTGCTGAAATAATGAGATGGTTTGAATTTTATTTACAACAATAAAAACATTGTTACAATTCATGTTTTAAAACATTTCGAAACTTTAATTAAAATTGAACAAAATGTCGCATGGAAATAAGACCGGTGTCATTGAAAAGCTATTTATTTTTATCTTTAAGATTATGTAAAAATTGTACTTTTGCCATAATAGGATCCGAAGTAATTCCGAAAAAACGTTAAAATTTAAAGTAATTTTTAAATAATTTAAATTCTAATTAAAATTTCGAAAAATCCTTTCTCAATGAGAGCCTACTCCCCAAGAAGCAAAGGCCTGCCAAATTTCAAGTTTCTAGTCTCAGTGGTTTGGGAGATTTCGTGACGAGTGAGTCATGGTATTTGCCTTTTTTGCATTAAACAATCAAAAATTTTATTTATTTACCCACTGTTTTATTTACTGGGATCCCAACTCAATATTTGTACCCCGGGCCTCACTATCCAAAGGGAGGGTAATTTCGAGCTCACTGTTGAGAACTGTTACTTCACCTAAATGTGTGCAGCAAGTCGAACAAAATTGAAACAGCTGCAAGCTATTTTACGACGCACTACTGATAAGCAATAATTAATTTTGGAACAATGCAGCATAAAAACGTTTTCTGTAATGCTTTGCGAACACAACTGTATCTCAAAATCTGTGTTCTGAAGTTGGTTCCATATTGCACAGATGTGTACAAGCATAAATCCATTTACACATAATTAAATCAGAACGTAAAAAAAAGAAAGTTTTATGATCTGTTTTTAATTTTTGTTCTTTTTTAAATCACTAGTCG
>BGPR01029158.1:0-19462 GCA_013235015.1 Araneus ventricosus | reverse complement strand
ATCAGAAAATTTTTACTTATTTCATAAATGTGCATATATTTTTGTGCAAATAGAAAGGGGTGAAATAATTTTTCAAATTCAATAAATTATTACTTGTTCCTTGTGGTATCTCCGTTGTATGCTCAATTTAAACATTAGCCTAGCATAAGTGGAGAAAATGGATTTGTTTTGAACTTTTGAGTTAATATTAAGCATCTTTTACAAACATTGGTATTGAAGAAAAAAACTTTTGTATAAATTTCTTTTAAGCTTCAAATATACAGTGTCCTTTAAACGAAATTGTCTGATTGTTTAAAGTATATCTGATCGTTCGCTTCTGTACTTTTAAAAAATGAGGTGAATTAGACAGTTTGAAAGTTTTGAGAAAAAATATAATCGGTAATAGTCTAGAGTTTCAATTGTCCATTATTCTATTGAATGTGATCTTCCACTGGAAATATAAGTGCCCAAAAATTGGTAATGAGTGTGATTCAGTTTACATATTTGTAATTTGTTTATGTGTACTATGCACTTCAATTCTCTTTCATTGATGGAAGCAATGCAGACATTCCTATAAGTATGAATTTTTAATAATGCATTGTAGCTTTTTAGAGTAGAAATTCTGTAAGTGTACTCCTATTTGTATGAAGAATTTCAAGAAATGAATGGTGAATGAATTGAAGTAGTAGTTAGAAATCATGAAGCAGATATTCCGTTTTTTTATGGTTCTATGAATATTTTATAACTGCCGCAACAGCCCCCATCCTTGATTTATATCGAATATTTTGTACATTTTATATCTTTAATAATTTTCTAATTAATTTTTTATTTGTAATTTTTGTTTCCACTTTTGGACTTCAAATTTTCTGTAGGTCTGGGCTCATTGCTCTTAGTTATAAAATTTTCTTATAAGATATTCCCATTAAAATTTATACTCGCATCCATTGGTAAATTATCTTTTCCAGAACATATACTTTTGCTGAGTTTTTAATTATAAACTTTTTTATGAGGTAACCTTGAAAAAAAATTTCTTCACGAAATCATGTTTGCAAAATGCCTTGGATTCTAATTTTAATTATTTTCATTCATTTATTGGTTTTAAATTTTTATATTTAAAACTTACGATTAAAATATACTCTTTTGTAACTAGCAAATAAGCTGACCTAAAATTTACTTTTTCCTTATGTCATCTCCTTTGTTGAATCTGAAATATATAATTTCTGAAAATTTTGTATTTACGGTTTCTAATTCCTCATTTTGAATAAGTAATGCTGCATTACACGAATCTCTCGGCAGAGATTTTTGTTCTTCCTCCTTGTCTGAAGTATTTTATTTTGCTTTCTGAAAGAAAATGTGAGCCCTATTCATGAATTGTGTGATTAAACTGTATACTGTGAAGAGTGATTGTCATTTAGCAAGGATTCTGTATGAATGTATAATTTGCTTCTTGTGCTCCATCTAATAAAAGTTAATTTATATTACTTTGTGTGTTTCTTTTTCTTTAGATGATTACCAATAAATCTGAGCAAAACTTGCGCACATTCTACCTTCCCCCTCTCTCCCATTTAATAATTTGTTAGAGTAAAAGGCTCAGTGAAATGTATATACAAAACAGCTAGACAGTTTATTGATGTGAGCTTATTCACAATACCTCTTTGTATACAATACTTGATATTAGAATGCAATCATCTTGAATATTTTGCCATTTTCAGTAATTGATGCAAAAATAGTATTAGATTTAGTAAACCACAAAAAGGCTACATAAGTGATGTGCTAGTGTAGTTATATTAATGTCGCGTTAGGGCTATTTGGGATGGACCTTGTAATTTTCAACTGCTGTCAGATGATGAGGATGACACCTGATCTGGCACCACACCAACGAGAGGACGTTTGGCTACTACGTATGATTTAACGTGCAACAGGCCCCATACACGGCAGACCTTCAGTGGAATCTGGTCTCCAACCTAGTACCCTCCAGCCCCAAAGCCAAGACCTTATCACTAGGCCATCGTGGCCTCCGTAAGTGACGTGACTTTATATAGGTAGGCTTTGTAAAATAGAATAAAAGACACGAGGATCAGTACATAATGTCTATGGTATTCATAAAAATGACAACAGGAAACTTTTTCATCGAACTCTCATTTTATTATTAATACTATAACTAGAACATCCTTTCGGATTATTATAATTATGGAGATTATTACAAACCCATTTAGTGATCATTGAAGTTTATGACAAAACATGTGAATTCTCTGTTTTAATTAACCTCCCCTGTTGCAAGAATTATTGTATGTGTAGATATCTTTATTGCACTATGTTCTGTGACAGCAAATTCATGACTGGCGAACACAAATTTTTTTGCTTTAATTGACTGCTTTTTGGAATATTCTAAACCAAAATTTAATAATTTATAACCATAACGAAATCTTTACAACATATCATGCTGCTTTTAACAAAATGAATTTTTCTCCCTGTCCCTTAACTCTCAATATTAAAATAATGTTGAAATATTGTCTTGAATTCAATTAATTTTGCTTCATTCGAACCAGAACTGAAGTTTGTAAAAAATATATATATTTATATCCAAATTATTTTCGTTTTTTAATGTAGGACTATGTTCCTCAAATTGGGGTCTTGGGAAGGAAATTGATTCACATGCCAAAACGCCACAAAACTTGGTATGGGAGATCCTCCATATCTCGGTAACTGTCTTGATTATCCGGCATGCAAGTATCCGGAAAGCTCAACTAACCGGAAAAATTTGAAAATGAATTTTTCTAAAAATTTTACATCCGCGCCCCAAAATTTAGCACGCTCGTGCGGTTCCATTCACGCTGACGCGACGTCCGCTCCGCACGGAGGGGCGTAGAAGGGGAAAAAAAATATACAATACTGTGACGTACACAGACTTGTTTTATGGAGGGTTTCAAAAGCAAAAGTGAGACCCCCCCCCAAAAAAAAAGTTCCTCACCGTTCGCCGAAAAACGAGACCTAAAAACGAAAACCAAAAAAAAGGTAAAGGGACAGAATCGGTAAAAAAAAAAACCCCGGGGGGGGGGTTACTCCAGATTGGTCTCTTTTTTTTCCCCTTTATTTGTTTACTCTCCGAATACCAGCAGATGTTGTTTCCGATTACGTAATATCACGCGGGAGAATTGAAGGCGCGCGTATTGCGCAATAACCCTTGAGATTTTTTAAAAGATAATTAGTTTTGATATTCAATCTGGGATTTGTTTATGATCAGTTTCAGTTTCGTCGGCTATTTTAATATGTTTATATTTTTGCAATCTATATATTTACGGTAAAAATTCGGCTACAGATCATACTTTTTTATTTTTATCATTAATGTTAAATTAAAATCTTCATAATATGTTTTGTAAATACAATGTTATGGAAGATACAGAAGTATTCTTAAAAATTATATTTAAAGAACATTTCAAAATGACAAAAACAAATTATTTGGCCGAAAAAATCTTTTTAAAAAAAGAAAAAGACACACACCCATTTTTCCCGTCAAACTCGGGTATCCGGAAATCGGCTTTTCCCGAGCATGCCGGTTAGTTAAGCTTTTACATGTCTTATTTTGGAAATAAAGGGTAACAAAAGAAGTTACAAAAAAAAATCGGAATTGTAGTTCAGCGACTACTGAGTCGCAAAGTTGAGCAAAAATACGCATGAATTGGTGACTCGATCCTCTATGTCTCGGTAACTACATATTTTAAAACATAACTAATGTCTTATTTTAGAGATAAAAGGTAACAACAGAAGTTACGAATAAATTTGAAAAATCGGAAAAGAGTCGAGTCTACGCCTTTAACATCAGCAGCTGTTTGAAAAGACAGCCTCCCGTCATTTCTTAAAATTACTTCTGTTGCTTGTGTCTTCAGTGATTGTCAGAGAAAAAAATTTTAACTATTTTAATTCACTCGAAATATCGCAGAACGTTTTGTAAATGAAACTTTAATGATTGGAAATTCAGTTTCTGTCAAATCTCGATACATTTTTTTCTTCTCATTCATCTTTGAATAACACTTAAGTTTATTACAATTTAAATGTTTTATCCGATTTTATTTTGCAACATGTAGTACATAATTCAGAAAACAAATGATTAAAAATTGGTTTTTGTTTAGCATCTATTAAATTATTTTTCAAACTCCAGTCATTTGATATCTCGATCCATGGTTACAAATTAATTGTTCATATTCGATATAACATTGTGCTCCTAAATCTGCTGATTTGATTGATTTTCCAAGACCTTGCCTTTAAGTATTTTGTTGTGTACTGTAAAATACCCTCATATATCTGTACTGTGGACAGATGATGAAGACGACTTCCAAATAAATCATCAGTGCCACCCTCCAGACTTTCACATATCTTCAATATGAGGACGTTTTAATATAAAACTAGATTTAAGGATCTACAGGCACACATGCCAACTAAATTATTGACGGAATGAAGTTTAGAGCTTGCTGTCTGTGGGTGGAAAAAAAAATACCTTGAAACTGCGGTATCTGTCTAAGATTTAGTTTTGGACGCTTCTTAAGGTTGAAATAAGTATTGTTTTTTAAAACAGTTACAAAAGAAACAACTAATTACTGTATCAGTTTCCTAATTGCATTTATTACATAGGACGTAAAAAAAAAAACTGAAAACAAGCAGAGAATATTTGTACTTTGATGACGATTGAATTGAATCGCATTTGTTAATAGTATACATATTTTCACATACTTTTTAATTGCATTCCATTTTGAACATGTCTGCTTTTAATTTACAAAAACATTCGAACAATTCGTTTCTATTATCCCTTTAGATATAAATAACCTTTTGTGTGACTGTGGACATCACTACAGTTTTTCTAAGATCAAACAAAATTCATTTTCGAGAACATTTGGAATACATGAAAATTTTAATTTATATTAAATGTGTCTGGGATAAAATCACCCGATACTTAAAAAACATAATTAGTGAAGGAAGTCTCCAAGTTACTTTGTGGGTTGAAGTCAAGATCAAAGACGCTGCCAGGGGCGCAGAACTAATGTCGACTTGGACGAACGGACAGGACAGAATAGACACAAGTAGTTGTGGTTTAGATAAATTAGAGGACGATTGGAGAGTCGGATGACCTTCTATAAAACTTGTCTTTTTATTCAATGCATGGCATTTTTTTATAAAGTTATTAAATAAAAGAATATCCAGAGAACCTGCGTTTCTTTCTCGGTGGAGAATTTAAGAATTTCAAGCGACTACAACATTGTTGTATTCATTTTCCGACAAGCTAAATTTGAATTTTTCAAGCCACAAGTCGGCAATTTACAGCGTCTCCCAAAAGCTATTGGATATTTCAATAAAATAATTGCATATCAGTAAAATTGTAACATTTTGATCCTTTAGCATCCACAATAGCTTTCAAACATCTGGGCATTTAGTGCTCTAGTTTTTTTTTTTATTATTGTAATTTTTCCATCCATATTCCTCCATTCTCTAGCCAGAGCCATTTGTAGCTCATTTTTCGTTTTAATGTCGTGTTTTCGAACTTTAACCTCGATTTAATCTCCAAAGGTGCTCAAGTGGATTTAAATCCGGTGATTCGGGTGGTGTTTAGAACTTCCAGACAGTTATAGAAACACCAGCTCGTCCTCCACCAAAACGCTGATCCTTCCATTCTGAAAATTAGGACACCATTCCCTTAGATGTCTACAGTTATAAAAAGAGTACCGTATACTGCATTATTTTCATGATGGATTTCAGACGGCGGTATCCCTTTAGGACACAAAAACGAATTACTGATCGCACTTCTTCCTCGGATCCCATTCGCTCAGTCACTTCGCCATTTTAAATGGATGCCAATGCGTACGCATTGATTGTTCAAGGGGTCTATTCTGGTACCCCCCGGTGGGGGGGGGGTTGGGGGTGTACCGGGGCGCCCCCCCCCCCCCCGGGGGGTACCAGAATAGACCCCCCAAGACAGAATAAATAATACAGGAACTTTAACTCTTATGAAAAACTATCACCATCTATTCGCGATGATATAAGCAATACATTTTATAGAAAAAAAATAGGGAACCTCACTTTCTGTTATCCCCTCGTATATACGGTGGCGTAACGAGGGTGGAGCAGGTAGGGCAAGTGCCATGGGTGCCATTACCAGGAGGCGCAAAATTGAGGAATCAATTAGTTACATATAAGAGAAAAGTTCGCTCTTCTTATTCCCCTGATTTTTAAAAATTAAAGTGGTTTTCCAATCAAGTATGGGAGAACAAAGGCTTTTACCTTTTTACAGCCTGGGAACCAACTCACGCTAGGTTTCTCAAAACAAAATAGCAAATAGTTTTATGATACAAAGATCTGATTACCAAACCGCCTTCTGCGAAATCTCGTTAGGGTCCTTTTCAAAGATTTGTGGGGGGAGGAGTATACTTGACCATCCTCAGGTCGTCTTATTCCAGGACCAGGGAAATATTTCTCTGGCCCTGGTTTTAATCATGGAAAGATAATATATCAGTGGCGAATCTAGGATTCATGTCTGGGGGGGGGGGGCTGAGGTCATAAAAATTTTGTATCGTCGTGACGAATGTCAAACCTCAAGGCTAAAATAAACCAAAGCTCTTTAACTTTACAGACTTTTCTCACCTGACAATAAGAATCATAAAGAATAATACAATACTTTTTATAATTTAATAAAAATTACAATGAAATAACTAGCCAAAAACATGTCTCCGACCGCGTCAAAGCTACAAATACGAGTGGAATGACTACAAAAGTAGGAAAATTTTCGAACCTGTCAAGCCAGAAAGCAATGTTGAAACGTTTTTATTATTTTTTTAAGAGGGAAATTAAGAAAAAACAGTTGTAATGATTTTAAATAATAATAAGAATTCTGGCTTGGCTCGGGGGGGGGGGCTGTAACCCAATAGCCCCCTCCCACTGGTTTCGCCACTGTAATATATCAATTAGCTTCACAGGGTCTTGAGGTTACTCACGGTGTGGTTGAAGCTAAAATGTTATAAGCCTTCATGTTCATACTGACTGATTGGCTATCGGATTCTTCCGAATTTCGTGACAAATAATTAGGATTAAAGTGTTATTCTTACTTTTAAACGGCAGAGAAAAGCATGGAAAGAAATATTTCATCTTGTTTGATCAAGTTTAAAGGCAATCCGTTCCAAGTTATCAATATTTAGAGTCTCTAGGGATAAAAGGTGATGCATATAATTTTTTCATTAATCGTATTTGTGGGATTTTTTTCATTGGATTAAGTTATTTGTATGCATTTTATCTTAAGATTTAAATGCGATATTAATGGGCTGCATATTTGTTTTATATTTTTCGAAAGTATCAAAATTTTCACACAAATAACTGTTCGAATTTCTTATTAAACCCTTTTTAAGTGGTTAAAGTAATAACGCATAAGAATTCCTTAGAAAATTTAGCAAAATTTCATTAAAAATTTCGAATCTATTTCATTTAAAAAAAAACTATTTGATGCCTTTTAGATGAACCAGCGGGAGTGGTCTCCCCTAAACTTTCTCGTATACTCATTTCTCAAAAACTCTCGTATAGCGTGTCAGTTCCCCGCACCCTCACTCGGATAAAAATTTCGAATCTGCTCTATTCCCGGAACGCAACAAGTTTGTCTAGGACACGTGGAAACAGCAAAACAGACGGAAATAAAATAATCCGAACAGGATCAGAATTCGCCAAAAGGGAGAACCAGTGGGAGTGGCCTCCTCTAAACTTTCTCGTATACTCCCTAACACACGTGGAGGAAAAATAAGCTAAAAGGCAGTAAAATGCATCTAACGTCTCCAGCATTACCAAAGTGCTTAAAAAATAAACCAGCGGGATTGGTCTCCCCTAAACTTTCTCGTATACTTTCTAAGTGGAGATTCGTAGTGGAGATACCTTCTCTTTGTATACTTCGTATACGAGAAAGTAAAAAAGCATGAAAAACAGAACTGATGAATCATTTGGCACTAACTTTCGTTCTGTTTTGTCCAAGTGGAAATAATGCAAAATCCACTAACAGAAAAAATGCATTACCAATTACATAATAAAACTAACCGTAAATTAAATATTCAACTCTTTTCGAGGAAAATTTCTTTGTGATTGACTATAAATCACCGAAATGAAAGCGAAAGGCAGATCAAGATGAAACGAGAAGAGTTTGGCAGTGAGCCCAGTGGCGGTTTTTCGCACAATCGTTAGAGGTGGTCGCCTCGTGCTTCAAGGCCCAGAGGGGGCCTCAAAATCTATTAGACACACATCGCACTGTAAGGCCGACATAGAGGGGCCTCAAAACAATTTTGAGCCTGTGGCTAGATTTTGTCAAAATCCGCCATTGAGTGAGCCAAGACGGTAGTATGGTGAAATAAAATCGGAAGCTGATGTGATGAAAAAGGAGCCAAAATAGAAGAAAAAAGCACCATGCAATCTTGAGGGTGCTGTTACTTTTAATCTTTCACTGCTCATGATGCATTATTAGTACCTCTTACATTTTTTTTCGTCTTTTTTTCATTACCTTCGAGTAGTTTTATATTTAATGAATAAACATATAACATTTTTTCTCTTCTAATAGATAAGTATTTTAATAAATTAATTTTAATAGAAAATTTAAGCTCGAAATTTGTCTTCCATTTCCTTTTTGTGTATTCCTTATTACATTTATAAAGATTTACACAGCTGCGGCTGAACAATAAAAAGACAGTACAGTACAGAAATAAAATAATTTTCTTATCATTTAACAAGAAAAAAATGTTATGGTCAAACTTAAAATAAGAATAAGCAAATACTATTCATTTTTATAATTAAAAATTACTTAAAATAAAACCCATTCTTCTTGTTTTGCTTCCAGAGAAAAGATTAAAAAAAAAAAAAACATTGACCTTGATGCTTGTATGATGATTAAAAAATCTTTTATCCTTTGAAAACCATAACCTATCCCGATTCATATTGTTTGAGTCAGAAAATATTTTATTATTTTTTAATGTTAAAAAACAGGCTTAGAGTTCTGATGTAGTAACGGGAATTGCAAAGATGAAAAAAAAGAGTAATTTATTCTATTACATCCATCTAAAGGTGCACTGTGATATTTTGAAATGGGAATACATTTATCAATATTCTTTCATAAATTCTGTTCCTTGAAAAGAGCCGTGTTTTATTCGAAATCGAAGCTTCTTAAACTATGAATCATGATCCAAAATAGAATGGTACAAAATATTGGGGGTCGCAAAAATTTTGAAAATATTTGTATCTGGGAAAATTTCTCATATGTATTTCATCATCATTTATAACTAAAAGTTCTCGAAAAAAATCCTTCGGATTACAAGATGTTTCATTTAAATTTAATTACTACTACAAAAATTAAATTTTTATTTATCATTAATTTTCCTTCATTTTCTCACTTATTTTCAAAGTTTTAGAAAAAAATTTCGAGGGGGTAGAATGTTTGAAACTCTGTTTCTAGCTCATCTAGTGCTGCCGAACACGGCAGTTGCCCTTCAGCTCAGCGGCTGATTTTGACGATATGAAGCCCCAGGCGCAAAATTATTTTGAGGCCCCCTCCCAAGAAAACTTTATTGATGATAAAATTGTAATTAAAATGAACTTATTTAAGTGCTTTTAATTTTTGGTCTTCACATCCACCTAATTATAGTCTTTATATAATTTAAATTTTAATAATTTATGGCTAATATATATATATAATTTTTCTATTATTTTTGCTTTATATATATATATATATTCAAAAAAACAGATTCTTTTTGGTTTAGAAATTTAAAATAATTAAGTGACAGTGTGACTCTTTGTGAGGTCTTTGATTGTCAGTGGGTAAATACATCGCTGTATCAAGTGATTCAAATTTATATTTAACAGGAACCAAGTTTCAAAATTGTTTTCTAAATATATATTTTGCTTTTTTTCAATTTTTAAATTAAATTTAACTTATTCATATTTTATAAAATGGTAAATCATCTCATAAACCATCAATTTCTCTTCTTCATGAAATATAATGAATTTTACCATAAACTGAATATAAGCAATATATTTTATATATAATATGACTAATCAAAAGTGTACCATGAAAAATTTGTTTACTAATTCAGTTTATTTACACGTTTTCTGATATAAAAAATATAATTAAATAAACATTCTTCAATGGTAATGAAACAAATTACAGTGCTAAAGGGTAACAAAAAATGAAATTAAACTTCAGATACAAAAGAAGATACAAAAATAAATATTATATCAGATATATTAGTAGCAGCAATGAAATGCTACTTTTGAAATTCGGAGTAAAATTTTATGAACACAGAAACAGTTGTGGAAAGACATAAAATTACTAAAAAGTTACTTTTCTTGCTTTTAATTTTGAGAATTTGTCTATAATTTTTTCATAATCGAATTCCTGTACTACATCATTTTCAATAAATAAAAGCGACAGTTCATTTAAATGCGGTTGGCTCATACTATTCCGCAAATAGTTTTTGACGCGTTTCAGAACTGAAAACGATCTCTCTCCGCTTGCATTACAAATTGGTAGAGTGGGAAAAATTTTAAAATTGCTTCCACGTTGGGAAATGTTGATTGTAGACCATATTTAATCAATTTGTACATATCCATTGGATTTGTTACTTTTTTATTTTTTGTGTATTTAATAAAATGTTTCACTTCGTCCTTGAAATAATGTGCTTCGATATCATCAGCATATTTTGTGTTTAAGTTTGTTACGCAAGTTTCAAATGCCTATTCTTCTAATTTACCATAAAAAAAAAATTGAAAGCCATTTAGAATATTGTTATTGGCAGTGCATCTTTGCGTAAAGCAGAAAAACATTCCTGTTACCTTTTATTTTGAATCCACTCAGGTTGAGTGACGCTTTGAGAAATCTTTAATCCGTTACTTTGTTCAATCTTTATTTCTTAATAATTTTTATTTTGTTTCTTCATTATTTATTATATTTAAAATAAAAATTAATGTAATATAAATTAACATATTTTTTATAATAATGAATCATAAAATACAGGTTATAATCGCGAGAAAATATAACTTATCTTAAGACAAATTTTATAAATGTGTATACAAGTGCTTTAACTTTTTTATAATTTAAAAATCAACTTTATTTAATAACATAATTTACGAAATCATTTACTTCCTCAAGATTTAAATGCATTTAGAAATAAAACTATGCATGAAATGATTTGAAATAAATTAAAGAAATACCCAATGAAATGCAGTAAAACATATTCTTAATCCATAGAATAGAGCCATAGAACACAAACAAAGACATACAAATCTTGTGTAGAAGTTCGGTAATTAAATCAATTTCAATAATTTCATGTTAAAGAGATTTGAATTGACATAAGCAGTATAGAAGATTCGAGATGCAATGGATTATAAAATATTTAATTTCCTAAAATTTCTTTCTTACTAAAAAAAAATTGAAAATTCTTACTTACTATCAACGTCCGAATTAAAATTTCTTAGCGATTTACGAAATGCGCTAAAAAGGGCTTTTAGGTTACAGTATTCATTTTTACCTTTGGTAAGAAAAAGAATTAAAAACTTAAAAAAAGGCCATTTTCCCTAATTATGAATTAAAATCATCACTGTATAATTGCAACGTCGTGTAATGCTGATGATATATCGTGGTAATCCCGAAACGAGTTTTAGTGATAATAAACATACACTGAATAAAAATTATTTAGTGTTTAAATAAATGGCAGCATTCAAAATTTAATACATTTTTGCATTTTGATCGCTGCGAATGAGATAAATATTTTAATGTTTTATGACAGAATTATTTTACTATTCTCCTTACTTTAGTTACTTTTCAACCAACGCGGCATACGAGTGGTTAACATCTACAAAAGTATCTGGAATTACATACAAATTATATTTTTATTCTTTCAATTTTTAAGTTATAAATAGAAATGTAAGTACTCGTCTGCTTTTGTGTTGATATTGCTTTCATATTTGGTAGTCGAACATGGATCTTTTGACCACTTCCATCTCAAGACACTATAAGGTCTCTCTGAGAAAGAAAGAAGAATTTTTCCTTTTCTTTACAAGATGCGTTACGCACGTCCTACGTTCTTCTAACTTAAAACAGAGAAGCACAACTTTTCTCTCCAATTATTTTCCACGAAAGAAAGACTAATAAGACTGAGGCCCCTAAACTAAAACGTTGTAAACATGACTATATAAACGCCCCCCAAAACGCTTAAAGAAAAGCGTGAGTGTCGCCTTTTCAATGATGCCAATTGGTTTCTTCAAGGGGCAATATTTCTTTCCCCCTTCCTCTCTAGTAACAGTTCCTGACAGGCAAACCGTTTCTTTTAAAGATAGGCGAATTCCCTTGCTTGTCAGCTTTATAACAGTAAAAAGAAATTACAAAAAAAACATGTCTTATAGCCATCTCTCAAAAGAACTGCACCCTTTTCACACAAAGGGATGCAATCCCTTCAGTCTTTCCGGTCACTTCCGATACCAATAAAAAAATCTAAACGAGTCCTTGCGGCTGGACTTGCACAGAAGAGGTGTCCTGTTCCAATAGTCGGAGGGTTGTTCGAGGTGTTTTGGAGAAACATCGGTAAATGCGGGTGGTCGAATTTCGACGGCAATAAATCCCCAAGGCTTATTTCTTCCCAATGCTTCGTTCCAGGGCCAGGTTTCTCTGGCTCTGGCTTCGTTCCACTGTTTTCACTCCTTTATTTTTTTAAAGAGAAGAGGGAGAATCTTTTCTGTGAAATGAATTAAGGTTTCAATATCGTAAATTCGACACCGGCTTAGCACTGCGACGTATGTTGCATAGATTTTGAGGTCCCCTTGGATTCTCGAAGCACGAGGCGGCCGCCTCTAACACCTGTGCGGAAAACCGCCACTGCTTCAGCTTATAACCAGCGGGAGTGGTCTCCCCTAAACTTTTTCGTATACTTTCCCAAAAAGGTGCTGTTTCCCTTCCTCCCGCGTGGATAAAAAAATTCGAATCTACTCTAATCCAGAATCCAATGACTATCAGAAGGTTTTTCATTGTAGATTAAAGTGATTCTAAAATATTTACGTAAAGAATCAAATTCAGAGATGTGTGCGATTAAACGCGAACCGATTTTCTACTGTTACCGTCTCAAGGACAAAGTTGTGTAATCCTACCGCGTGCACAGGCATTGCTACCAGAGACTGCTGCAGTACGCATGCGCATGGAGTTTGTTTCAAAAGGAAACAAGTATGCGATTATACAGACCGACAGACAGTCAGCCCGTTGACGGATTTGGTCCAAACTTTTATACGGACCTACATTCATGATGATAAAACTGTGTATAAAATTTTATTCATTTAGCTATTCAAGTTTTTGAGTTATAGCGTTCACATGACCGCGGACATACAAATAGACAGACTTCCCGTTGACGAATTTTGTCCAAAATTTGATAGAAACCTACAAATTATGTTTAAAGACCACATACCAAATTTCATCCCCGTAGCTCTAATAGCTTTCGAGTTACCGTGTTCACAGACAGACATAATTTCAAAATTGTGTTTTTCGGACTCGGAGAGGTCTAAAACGTGGAGATTCGTCAAAATCTCGAGTTCGAATTCTTTGACGATTACAATACTTTCTCTTTGTATACTTCGTATACGAGAAAGTAACCAGCGGGAGTGACCTCCCCGAAACTTTCTCGCATACGAAAAGTAATGTGGGGTGGGCAAACACCCTGTGGGTAGGTAAATATTATTGGGGTATTTACCCAAGGCCTGGTTATTTTGAGAAAAAAAATTATGAATGGTGATTTACAATGAAACATATCAATTCATGAATTCCTGAAACTTAATATTTTGCAAAAAAGAATTGCGTATGTTCTCAATTTTTACGCGCTTTACTAGAACATTATTTAACGCTCTTGACTATGAAATCTTACTGCCGATATCACGCAAGATTCACCATACCTTCCATCTGGAGAATGTCAGAACGAACTTTGATTCAGGGGTTGCCATAATTTCAGAAGTGCGTCTCGCTACAATTTCCTGCGTAGACTGCCAAGGTCAAATGCCAACCATACTAACTTTAGTGAAATAAGCGAAATGCTCGCCAACACACAGTGGCAATGTGCATTTTGAACTAAATATGCAATTTGAACACCTGTTTTTTAACCGATTTGAACGAAATTTGGGCACAGATCTATAATTAATGTTAGCATACGTGATACCAAGTTTTATTTATCTAAGCCAAATGACTTATGAGATACAAGTATACGATTATACAAACCGACAGACAGTCAACCCTTTGACGGATTCGGCCCAAAATTTTATACGGAACTACATTCATGATGATAAAACTGTGTATAAAATTTTATCCGTCTAGCTATTCAAGTTTTTGAGTTATAGTGTTCGCATGACTTCAGACATACATACAGACATGCTTCCCGTTGACTAATTTTCTCCAAAATTTGATAGGAACCTACAAATTATGTTTAAAGACCACATACCAAATTTCATCCCCATACCTCTAATAGTTTTCGAGTTATCGTGTTCACAGACAGACAGACACACAGACATAATTCCAAAATTGTGTTTTTCGAACTCAGAGATGTCTAAAACGTGGAGATTCGTCAAAATCTCGAGTTCGAATTCTTTGACGATTACAATATTTTCTCTTTGTATACTTCGTATACGAGAAAGTAACCAGCGGGAGTGGTCTCCCCTAAACTTTCTCGTATACTTCTCGAAAAAGGTGCTGTTTCCCCTGCCCCCGCGTGGATAAAAAATTCGTACCTATTGTAACCCAGGATCCAATGACTACCAGAAAATATTTAGGTAAAAAATCAAATTTGAAGAGATGCGTTCCGATTAAATGCGTACCGATTTTTACTCTTTCTTGCCTCAAGGTCAATCTTTCCGCGTGCACAAATTGCTTCCAAGTACGCATGCGCATGGAGAATCGGATGAAAACAAAAGCACCAAGCAGGTAATAATATCGTGCGGTAATAAGGTAGATAAATATCGTGCACAGAAGATTGCGTTATATACGCACGCGCGTGGAGACGGCGAATTCGTTGGAGATGCGATTATACAGACCGACAGACAATCAACCCTTTAACGGATTTTGCCCAAAATTTTATACGGACCTACATTCATGACGATAAAACTGTGTACCAAATTTTATCCATCTAGCTATTCAAGTTTTTGAGTTCTAGCGTTCGCATGACCATAAGGCAGACAGACTTCCCATTGACGGATTTTGTCCAAAATTTGATAGAAACCTACAAATTATGTTTAAAGACCACATACCAAATTTCATCCCCGTAGCTCTAATAGTTTTCGAGTTATCGTGTTCACAGACAGAAAGACATAATTCCCATATTGTGTTTTTCGGACTCAGGGAGGTCGAAATCGTGGAGATTCGTCAAAATCTCGAGTTCGAATTCTTTGACGATTACAATACTTTCTCTGCATACTTCGTACGAGAAAGTAAAAACGCAGTAGGGAAATGAAGGGAAAGAGCCTGCGCTCTGTAACTGCGCAGGCGGAATGCGGTGCTGGAACTCTCAAGTAACCTTGGTTGGAACGATCCTCAGTTCTCCTTTGCTTTAAGTTACTTTCTCCTGCACATCATCTTCAGGTATAGTTCAGCAACGGATTCCGAGACTAGCACTTCGGACGATTTTACACCGGAAAGGGGTGTCAGGCAATGAGTCATATGAATGCATTTCTGGAGTTCCAACATGTTGTCCGATGTTGTACAATATTGTTCGATATTATATAATATTATATGATATTGTACAATATTATACAATATTGTGAATATTGTTCAATATCTTGGTGCTACTAGGGGTTAAATCACTCTCAGTAAAATGTAAACATTACCTTTCCATTCTTCTCTTTCCCCCTATTTTGATGAAAATAACTCCGACCGGCGCATGCGCAAAAGCGAGGAGGGTTTCCGAACCCGTTACTAAACAATAGTGAAAAAATAAGATAGGGAACTCGACTTCCTTCTGCCTCAGTTTTTCCTAGCGGTTTATCTGAAGATCGAAATCGTTTAATGCAGAATTACGTTCGATTGTTGATAGATTTAAATATTAAATGCAAAATAAAATTTACACAATGGAAAATGTTGGGGGTGCTGCAGTACTGCAGTTCCTATACACAAGCGCCCCGTTGGATGACAGCTATCGACTTATACTCTCAGATTTTTCCATGCGAAATTGTACAGTAGCTTTGTTTTCCATTATATTTGTCTTAGAAAATTTTTGGAGTATAATTTTAAATACTATTTGATCTGTCGGAATTGTAGAGGCCGCGGTGGCCTAGTGGCAATGTCTCGGCATTGGGGCCGCGGGCTCCAGGTTCGAAACCCGATTCCACTGAAAATCTGCCGTGTATGGGGCCTGCTGCACGCTAAATCATACGTAGTGGCCAAACGCCCTCCCGCTGGTGTGGCGTGGAAACTTCGAGAAGGGGCTCCAACTCAGGTGTCGTGCTCATCATCTGACCGTGGTTCAAAATTACGAGGTCCGTCTCAAAATAGCCCTCGTGTTGCTTCAAAACGGGACGTTAATATAGCTAAACTAAACTGTCGGTAATTGTAAGTTAATTATAAAGTCATAAGGGTTTGGTAATTAAATACCTCCTGCTTTAAACAGCTGTATAATACAACCAGCGCGTCCTCTATTTCAATCGGAGAGACGCCTATTTCAAATACGTAAAGATTTGACTAGTAGTTCTGTAAATAGTAGACCTCGCTTCTCAAAAAAAGTCTAAGATTTGCCGTTCTTCGCAGTCTTTAAAAGTTTAACCGTTATTTTTTCCGAATGCGAATTATTTACACAAGTCTCTACTTTTATCAGTATCAAAAAAATTACAATTAAATGCCTGTTTTATTACCATTAACAAAACTAAAATTAATTTTTTCGACATTACCAAATTAATTCAAATGTTTTAATGGTGCCAAACTCCCCAAGCATTGAAACCATTAAAACAACCACCATCTTGAAATGGTATTAAAAAATAAAAATCCTTACACATACGTCGTCGTTTTTAATGACTTCAAGGCACATTCAGGCCGCATTCGAAGAAAATCGAAAACGCGTTTGGTCGCGACTGCGTAAGAAATAAATTTACAGATAGAGGAAATGCCGAACTGTTAAATTAAAACAGGGCCTCGCTTCGCTCGGTCAATTAAAATACGGGTAACTATATTATGCATTATCTAACAAATCGAGTAAGTGTACAAGGAAACATGGACGAGTTTTCTGGTTTGTTTACATGCCTGTAATACCTATTTCCGGTGTAATGCTAAGTCAATAGAAATCCAACATACAAGCTGATAAAGACAAGGTTTTTACTGTTAGTAAACAAACCAGAAAACTCATCCATACTGCTAAATTGAATATTGAATAAAAATGTTTTGTTATTTTAAATTATCTTGCCCAAAAATTCACATTCCAAAGCTTTATTCACAGAGAATTTGTGGCTATATTTTTCTAAAATATCTAAGAAATTCAAGACTGTCTAGAAAAGAATTCAATGACTGCAAGATGGAGCACAACTTATCAGAAGGGAATTTTCCCGTTGAAACAGAGTGGAGTTCAAGGTTACTTGAGTGTTATTAATACGTTCTTTCTTTCTTTCGATTCTTAAAGAGAGAGAAATCCTTTCGTAACGAAGAGGTTCAGTTGGAAGGCTCTCGGTTTAGACACGTGACAGCTATCAGACAAGAGTTCGCTCTTATTTCCGCTGTCGGTTCGTTACTCAAAATTTAGCTTTGTCAGAAGAGAGACATCATGACTAATGGACGGACGGAATACACATTCCTATGGTTCGTAGAAAATTACAGTTACTGTTGGCACAAGAATGGAGAAAGCTTGGTCAGTCCAGAGTTTACTGCCGACGGCTTGGAGGGTACAGTGTGGACTCTATATTTGTACCCAAGAGGGAGTACAGATGACTACAAAGGCAATATTTCTTTTTATCTGACAAGAAGTCCATATGATGGCAATTCAAAAGAATTTTCTCTAAAGTACGAACTATCAGTTCTTGCAGTAGATGGATCATCCATACGCTCTAGTTATTGTGAATACACATTCAAAAAGGGATGCGGAGATGGATATGGATCGCCAAGTTTCTCAAAGATGGATGAGGTACTTAAAAGTAGACAGGCTGATTATTTACCTCAAGATACTTTGAGTTTGCGCTGCAAGATATGGAGGGGAGAAGGGAGCGTTCAAGAAGTGAATGAAATTGCTGCTCGAACACGCATTGGAATCGAACAGATTTCTTTTCATCATGTAACCGAAAGTTTCAGCAAGCTGGAACCAAATGAAAAGAAAACTACTCAAATTATATCTCCATCAAAAAAATGTGATTTGTCAAGTTGTCTGTATTTTATTGATGATTCCAGTGAGGGAAAGGTCATGGTGGAAATCACGCCATCCAGTACTAAAGAAATTCTCTCCAAATGCAAATTTTCCTTACTGGACGCATCTGGAAAAAAAATTGAATGCGGTGAAGCCGACAATAGATGTGATGCTACAAGAAAGGATATTCAAAGTCTGCTTCTTTCTCTTACAAGGCAGGTAATTCTGAACAAAAAAAGTGAATATTTGCCACATGATAAATTGTCTCTGTCATGCGAATGCATCTTTTCCACTGGAGTAGAATATCAGAAAATTGAAAGAACTCTATATGAAAAACCTTTTGTGGCCTTAACTCAGATAAGCAATGATGTTCAATATAAGGATATGTATAATTCTGCACAGAAGCTCTCTTCAAGCCCTAGTGCACTGGATGACTTAAAAGCAATTTACAATAATCAAGTACTTACTGATGTGGAGCTCAAAACAAAAACAAAATCATTTGCTGCTCACAAGATTTGGTTGTATGCTAGATCCCCTATCTTCAAAGCCATGTTGACCAATGATATGAAAGAGAAAAACAGTAATATTATTCAACTCGATGACTTAGAAGATGAGACTGTGCAGCAACTTTTGCTCTTCTTGTACACTGACAAGCTCGAAAACCTCCAGTGGGAATCTGCCATTAAACTATTATTATGCCGGAGATAAATGTAATCGAAAAAACTGAAATTGTCTGTGCATCCCCTTTTTTGGTAGACAAGATCCCACCCCATCATCTGCTAGTGAACTCCTACTTCCCCAGCAGATGCCTCACAATGACTCTGATTTTAAAGATGGCTGTGAAGACATCCCTGAAGCATGAGGAACAGGTTTTTGGTTTCTGAGAAGAATGGGAAAAATTAATGAAATATTCTCAGTTAGTTAGTATTGAAGACCAAGTACTCCTGAGTACAAAAATGGTGAGGTTAGGAGGTATGTTTGGAAAGGAATTATTATTCTAATTATAAACCCACCTGAAAAAACTTTAACATTTTTTCTGACTTTCATTTGTTTATTTATAGCTGTCATCTTTCTGAATTCTGTAACAGAAATAAATTCTGTATTTATTTTTCAATTATTTTAACAAGGAACAAATG